>JACXIV010000045.1:3480017-3778346 GCA_014737475.1 Bombus confusus
CTGTAGGATCTAGATAGAACGAACGATGGCGAGAAAGATACCAAACGAGTCCTTGGAATTTCTTGCAACGTTTACAGTATCGAAAAATAGAATTTAATGATACGAAATTGATCGAGAGACATCGCATACGACGCAACTTTGCTTCTTGACGGGATAAAATTCAATCTAAATTCGTATTTAAAATAGAAAATTAGCCCCTAATGATTTTTTACTCGCATCTTTACTGTACTATTATACTTTACACTGTAAAATACCTACACGTATTTCTATATTAACGTGGATATATATCTAGTAGCATATATACGTATAGTATTCTGAAGAAATTCTTTGGTTGAAATAGAGAAGATTTCCCGGTAGTTATCGTCGTATACGATGAAGTTAGATTGCGTTATTTCCTGCCAGCTTCTTCCTTACTTGTGAGGTGAAAGACGACTCGGGGATGAAGTGCTTACGGATACTAATGCATACAGATTTCCTTATTCACATCCACGTGTGCAATACGAGGAAATGGTCTCGTGTTTTGGTAACGTCGTGCGTGAAATAGAGAAATATTTGATGCAAAGATACACTTACGCAGATCTCGAAGAAGCACGGCTCTATTTTATTATGAATGATAGTGTTTCATAATTTCCTACTTCATCTTCTTTAGGAACGAGAGAAACTGGAAAGAAAGATCTTAGAGGCAAACGTGTTGCAAACTGTTCGAAAAAAGGGGTTGGGACGTTTTCCAAAATTTTATTTTAGTATCGCGATTGGTAATTATGGTAATTTTGAATGAATTGTTTGTACATATATATATATTAAATTAACGTGTTAGAGAGCAAATGACGTTCGTTAGGTTTACAATAATTACAATGACTGCGGGTTTTTATGCGTTCGTGCGGATTCGAAGGTACGAAGATGTCGAGAATGCACGTAGTGTACAAAAACATATAAAACATCCGAACTATAGTACTCCTACTAACTAGAATTATAATATTTCACGAAGAAAAGAATTACCTACCTAGATCTCATTTTTCGTTCATATTTGTAAAACTGCACGAATGTAGATAAATAATCGCGGTCTGATCATGGCGTTACAAATACTTCAATTTCTTAAGATTTCATAGAACTGTAGAACCTACACGAAAAAGATATCGAGCAAATGCTTGGGATTTCTTTCTACATTCACAATATTAGAGAATGGAATTTAACGATAGAAATTGATGGAGCAAAATCGCAGATGACGCAACGTTTGCTCTTAACGGGTTAAAATTCACCCTAACCTTCCTTGTTTAAAATACAAAATTAGCCTTATAATGGTTCGATGTACGAAGAAGTTATAATGCGCGTTCACGACTTTTTCATTCACATTGAGATATTGAAAAAGGCAGGAAACTGCACGGATTGATCGAGACGATTGCAATCGAAATTAAAATGAAATATTCGTCGGAGACTCGAAGTTGGCCACGTGCTTCGGGACTCGGTGCTTCCGAGAGGTTGGAAAGCTGCAAGTGCAGTCGCGGTTGGCTGGGCCAGACTCAGTTTGTTAAAAAGACTTGCAGCGTAGCGAGGGCCGAAGAAGGAATATTCGTGGAATCCTCTGCTGGTAATTTGTTTTCCCCTGCTCGTTCCTTGAT
Source organism: Bombus confusus (assembly GCA_014737475.1). Classification (NCBI taxonomy): domain Eukaryota; kingdom Metazoa; phylum Arthropoda; class Insecta; order Hymenoptera; family Apidae; genus Bombus; species Bombus confusus. The sequence continues at coordinate 3,481,637 of JACXIV010000045.1, forward strand.
AATATCGTCGAAGTTGTTAAAGCCGAATCGCAGCCTCCGCGAAGGAAAACCGAGCTGGACTCTTGGATCGAACTCTTTTCGAAGCTGATTCCTCGGCCGAACTTTTCACGAACTACCAAGTCGCTTTCGCCGAGCGAGATATACAGCGTGCAACAGAACACGCGTCGTGAATATCGTACACCTAGAAACGACGACAAGGATTCATATAAGCGTATGTTATGTCTGTCTTCTCTTCATGAGACACAACGAATTTTCTGTTCTGATTTCGTGTCATCGCTCTTAATTCTGTCGTCGTTTACGGAAGACGCTCAAGACGACCATGTTGCATTTCAAGGCAAGTCCGTAGACGTCTTGTCATGGATCTGAATGGAAATGAATTCGTTGAAAACCTTGTTCTGTTCTGAACCTTAGTACTTCAACGTTTTCAGTAGGTGTTTCGTCTACAAAATTCGTTACATTTCATGAACGAAGGCAGACAGAGCGTACGTGTATATGAATTTCTTTCATCGTCGATTGTAGGTGTGCAATCAGGTCCCACGTATCTTGTTACAGGCTGTATACCTCGATGTACACGTATGTAAAGAAAAAGAAAGAAAAATAGCGCAAACTGGACACAACACGGTAATTATCAAACTGGCGATTAAAATAATATTACTAGAGTAGATTTTATTTATCTATTTTTCTATCTATTTATTGTAATCCTTGTCTTTCGGCTTAGGATGGCTTCCGAATTACATCTTATTTACTTATCACTATCTTACGCACTACGTTTCTATTCTATTATCTTATCTAATTGAAAACACCGCAAACACCTTTACAGCAAATTGAAAGGTTAGCTTTATCAAATTTAGATTCGTATCAAATCTCGATACCAAAACTTTGGAGTTATTCGAAGATTTGTTTCAACTGTTTCTAAACAGAGTAAGCTAATAATTATCGTATTTTTGAAATTATACACTTTTTTTCGACATAAATCATCTTCGTTTTCGACGATAACGATTCTGAGAAAATAACAATTCCATATACTGACCATTAGCTTTCTTGTGTCTTTATCATAGGAAGCTTTTAATCTTTTTACTAACGCGCCGGTTGTACGAACATCATTACTGGTAGTTGTTAAATAATTGCAGCAAAAGATTCGAAAGTGTTCAAGCTTAATTAGATTAAGTAGCAGGAATTGTAATGCAAATAGTTTTCACATATTCACTTAATTTTAATATTAAGAGAAGCCACAACCGAGCTCTCTATCCTTATGGGAAAGGTCCGAACTTCATGACCCATTTTCATCCAAAGTCCAAACCACTGAGGCAATTCCAATGAAATTTTGAACAAGTACTCTGTTAGAAGCACTGAATAAATGGAATATTCCTTCTTTACAAATATTTTAGAAAAACGCGTAACGACGTTATTCAGAAACAGACGAATGATCAGTTTTTCCCTTTAACATAGAAATTACTTTCTAAATTCCTCTGTTTTAAACAATGTTCAACAATCTATTAGGAATTATCTATTGCTAGAAGTAAAGAGTTTCGCAACAATTCGTTTGCTTGAATGCTGACAAAATATTTCGAAACAGGTAAATACGCGATAGCAATTTATCGATAATCAGTCAATCAGTTCATTTGTCGGTAAAATCCAATTTTCTCGATAAACAGAAAGAATTGTATTTTTAGAATGAAAAAAAATTGATCTTCTTAAGTCATCATCGCGTCCCACTAAAATATACAAATTTTAATTAAACTCATTCCCGTATTTCCAACGTAAGAAAAATTTATATTCATAAAGTCTCTACATTCGTCCAACTGTAAGTTATTCAATTTTTTAAAATCGGCAAAGATAAAACGTTTTCATATCAACTCGTCGAAAGGCAGAAGATTGGAAATAAAAAGCGCTTCTTCGATGGGAAAGCGTGAAAATTCATTATCCGAGGATCTTCTCTCGATAGGATTAAACATTCGTTTCGGTCGCGTGCAATTTCATTGGACAGCTGGCTGGTCGACAGCTAGACAAGCTTAACCGCAACGCATAACAAATTGGTTGGCTTTACTGATTAGGTGCGAAATGCCGGACCAACTTAACCCAGATGCTATTGTCGATTATAAATGTTAATCTGCTGTCCGTTGACGAGCCTGGCTTCAGATAATTCTCTAAATCTCGTATCTTGAGCGTTCTGCAGCCAGCTTCCTGCAGGAACACGGTTTAATTTAGATAAGTTTGCGTTCGAGGCACGCTAATTGATTGTTATGGCACATTAGACTAAAAGATATGGTAGTGTTTGCTATTAAGACTTAAAAATCATGGTATCGTGATATTAGCATATTGTCTAGTATAGTTACTTATATCGATATGCTGTTGAATATAGTTAACAGACACAACAGTTCTTTTTTCGAACTTCCGTTTCAACGTCTATTTTTTCACGCGGCATCCAGAAGTTTTTCTTGTGTTTGTATAAAGAAAAACAACGTATTATGTTGTTTCATGGTTATTTATATCACAGATTAAGATTTTACAAGATTTTCTAAGGAAATGAATTTTAGAAAAAATTATTCATATACTTGTTTATAACATTTTTCCAGTTATATAAGTACTTGATAAATATCTTAGCAAATGACGGCTCTAATTAAGAGAAGTAACTTTCGTCTAAGAACTTTTTTTCTATCTCTTACAGTTCGCGAGAGATAATATAAAATGGAAAAATAGCTGAATATTCAGGGGTCTATTTTACTCCCTTGGAGTGAATTTGAGCAGTGACAAAAAATTTTTATTATACCTACCTTCATATCTGCAAAGTTTCATGATTTTCTGAATTTCCGGGTTGGGAATATTCCCTTGTCAAGTTACAAGGTACGCGTAAATTTAACTAATTGTATTTTGAAAGTTTTTATTTTAATTAAGGTCCTACAATGCAAAAACATTTAGAAATTATAAAATACAGTTCTTGCATTGTAAAGTACTGTAAATGTAGAGCTACTTCCATATTTTCATTTCGTGTGCTAATTACAAACTAAATTAATAAACAAAATAATTAGGGAGAGAGAGAGAGAGAGAGAGAGAGAGAAAGGAAACTAATTACAAGGTAAAAAATTTATAATAGCAGCAACGTACGAGTCTCTTTTCAAAAATCATTTTTCGTTTTCAATTAAATTTTCATCCTTTACTCCTTTTATTCCATTGTACTTTCACTCACTCTCCTATGTTTATTATATTCGAAGCAAACGTGCTTCAATTTATGGACGAATCTAGTTAAAGCGATCGAGTTTAGTACATCTCAACAGAAGCACCTTTGAAAAGTCAGCCATTTAGCACCTTGAACTTTTTGAGCCGGACCACTTCATTTATCGTGTCGTTTCTCCTCGTCAGATTTTGTCGGAAATGTCAAAGTGATTTTAATTAAAATTCAACATCCCCACCCTCCGTCTGGCCCGGCAATTACTCGAGATAATTGAACGTTCGACGCGTGATAAAATAGGAAAGACGAAAGAAAACAAAACGACAAAGAAAAAGAAAAAGGAGAAAAAGGAAGATGATTCAAGTGGGTGAAAACCAACGCAGACACGCCAGAGTCCACTGTATCGACCGTCGAAAACAAGGGTGGTGAGAAGGTGAAAGCGCAATTGGAGAACGTCCCAGGAAGGTCCATCGATTTTCCCAAAGTTGGCCACGCTCGACGATTTTTCCCTACAAACAGGACAAATTGGAGTTTTCGTCATAGAGTCCGGTATGCTCGTACGTCCTTTGGATACTTTATGCACGAGCGTGGAAGTTTGTTGTAAAGTGGACGAGAGAAAGTTTCAAGGGTCAATTATAGGAAATAAATGGCTTCGAAAAGTGTAATTGTTATTTTAAATGTGCTTGTAACCTGCCGTTCCCTTTTCAAACTTCGTAAGTTTCTTCTAACATTATATTCTTCATGAAATAACACATTTCTTTAAAGCAGGAGTATTTTAAATGAGAGATGGAAAATAATGCATTATATCGTATAGCAAAGTGGTTTAAATGTTTTTAGAATCGACAAATATTCGGTGTATCGATACTTCGAATTTTGCGATGAGACGATACACATCGTTCTTTTTTCAATTCTTTATCTTGATCAGATACTTGGATGAAGAATGCTAATTGCAAGGCTTAGGCAGGTGGTCAGAGAGTTTTATTGGCAATTCGAGAGTCCATGGTTCGAATCCCGAGAAAAGTTAAAAATAGCAAAAACTTTGCTTCTGAAAAATATCCTTCGACATTAAGAAAAATAAAACTTCAATGTAACTGAACCTTAATTTTAAAACAACACAATAACTGCATTTGTAAAGCAAAAATAGCAAATTTCTAAGAAATGTTAACAATTCTAGAAAAAAAGGTATTTCCTAGAAGTAATCTAGAAAGAAAGGAACAAAATTAATTGCAGCTTCGAAAAAAGTGTGTAAAACTTTCGAAAAGATAAGAAAGATGTAAAAAGGAACTCTGAAGAATTTAAGACAGAAAAGAATTTTTCGAGTTTTGAGAAAGATAAAAAAGAATGAACGGTAAAAGTAGAAGAAGAAGAAAGAACAAAGGAGAAATTTAAAACTAGAAACAGATTCTAAGTAGAAAAATCAAACAGGTAGAATAATGACAACGAAACTCGTAAGCACAACTACTGCCTAATTCAATCATGATCAAACAATGTGTAACGCGTATTCACATCGATATTCAACGCACCACACAAAGCCAACGCTTTGTTAATAACAAACGTCACTAAATTTCACACGACGCTGAAGCGTGCGTTAATGAGAGACGCATTTCGAATGCCCCAATGGTTCAAAGGGTTGCATTTGGCCTGGCTCCAAGTTGCTCAATATTCAACACGGTGCGAAATGTCGCGGTATCGGATGAATTAACCAGGGAAGCTACACGGATAGATTATAGAGAAAGGGGAGAGATATATTAGCGTGAAAGAAACGATGTTTCTTGCTTGGTACAGAGACGAAACTGTGGAAAGAAGGATCGATGAATTCTGTCGCCTTAAAATAATGTCATTGTGACACAAATATTAGCTCTACCCCCGCATGCATCATCCTATCACGTCGTTTTTCCTTTTATCATTCGTGGAACATCGTTGGCGATTCTTTACGGTTATCTCGGGACACAAGTTAATTCTCCGAGCTCTGAAGAAACGCGATGTTGCTATTTATGATCGTGTTTTTTGTTTACTGTAGTACTCGTATAATTTATATAATATAATATAACTAAGAAGAATTATTTAAAACAATCGATTGATTATAGAGATTAAGTTTACCGGAGAATCATCAGAGTAGTCAAAATGATAAGCTCGTCATTCTTCATAGAAACTTCGTGGATGAACATAGGTGTATTTTTGGAGATTTCTATGATTTCCTGAAATATCGGACGAGAATGAGTGTACTCAGCGAAGCATGAGCGTTGGCCATTTCTTGAAATATATAAAAGCTTATTTTTCTCCTCGTAACATCTTTTTGTACGTATATATTTCATCGTGCGCCTTTTAGTTTTATTTCCTTGGTAGAACTTTTATGCTTTAACTGGAAACGACGTAGAGGATGGTCTAATTATTCGCAATTCTTCATAGGAATTTCATATATGAACGGCGTCCATACTTTTTAGAATCCGAGCGATTTTTTGAAACATATAAAAGCTTATTTTTCTCCTCGTAATATCTCCCTGTACGTTCTTTCTTCATACACCTTTCCATTTTATTTCCTTGGTATAACCGTAATGCTTTAACCGGAAGTGATGTAGAAGAGGGTCGAGTTACTCGAAATTTTTCGTAGGAATTTCATACACGAACGGTGTACATATTTTTCACAATGCGAGCGATTTTTTGAAACGTATAAAAGTTTATTTTTCTTTTCTCCCCTGGTATAACTTTTATGCTTTAGCTGAAAATGATGCAGAAGATGGTCTAGTTAGGAACAAACAGCTCAAAACAATTCAGCCCGCTCTCCAATATGCGCGGAAAAACCTACGGAAGAATTTCCTCTGTCGCCAAACAAAAATCTGTGTCTCTTGCAAATCCCTCGATCGCTTTTTTATCCCTAGAATTATCTAGAGATCGAACGAAACGCTGTCTTTCTTGATCTATACACGATGTTTCCGTATTCGCGGAAGGAAAAGAGGGCTGGTTTAAACGGATCAGCTGATCCATCGTGTCACGAGGCACGATAATATATTTTTTAGCTGCTCGTAAATTCCTCCTTTAATCTCACGGCTGCTCGGTGCAGCAACCTTCTCGATATGGAATTCTCTCGTTCCTCGTTCCTCGTTCCTCCCTTCTTTTTCTTTCTTTCGTGCCTCCTTTTCTTCGTTCGCCACCGCCGCATAACTGTCTGGCAATCGATATCGCGTTTTATCGATACTCCGCGGCCAAACTTCTCGATTCTCCCTATTCTGCAATGTAGAAGGGTGGATTTGAAAAAACAAAAAGTTGTCGTATGCAAATGCTCCCTCGCCCTTTTCCGGCCTCCTTCCTCCCCTGCTCGTGCATCTTTCAGCAGTGCACGTTGCCTCGTGATTCCCACATAACCGTTGTCGAGGTTTTCGTCCTGATTTCATTGCCTCCAAACTGTTTCCCTTCCCGTTTTTCACACCCGATGTTCCCTTCACGCGTCAGCAGAAACTGGAGACACGGTTCTCCCGTGACAATTTTCTACGAAAGTTCGTATTTCGAAGGGATGTCAGGCTGTTTTAATGATGCCGATCAATGTTTTTCAAACGTTGAATGTATATATTTAACAGCAAAATCAAACAGAAGGAAAGAGATTGGTAACGTAAAGTCACTTTACAAGAACCATCATTTTTTAATTATCTTCGTAAGTTTAAATTCCTATGAACACCAACGGTCTGCTCATTGCAAGCGATATCGTAGGTTAAATTAAACTTGAAAATTGTTACGTTGTGAAACAATGGAAAAATGTGTCTTATTATCCTGCTCCCCTATGATCCATAAATTCTACTAGTTCTAATTTATATTAATACCATTGAAAATACGCACAATTTATTTAGCATCTCCGCGTAAATTATGCTCAAAGGATTTTAAAGGCGTCAGTCTGGCCTTCGTTGCGTGTCTTTCATTGAATTTTCATTTCTCGGCTAATCGAGCAGTCTCTTCAGCGAACAGCCCTTGACGTAACAAGCGTTACTTGTTACTGCTCAACAAATTCCCGATGCAGCCGCCCCTCGTGGCCTATGCATCGACCGACCCAACGACGACGACGGCCACTTCGATCAGACGACTCGAATTATACGCCGTACGCGCACGGAAATCGGAATCGAGGTTGCGAAAAACTCTTCTATACACCGCATAACCTGGAACCTGGTTTCCGGAGTTACTAGGTTACTGACCGACTCTCAAGACGGGGATGCAACGTGTCTCAACCGGGACAGGGCCGTGGTGCGTTTAAGAATGACGAGGATGATTAAACTTGATGTAAAAAAGATCTGGAATCTTGTATGGTATTTAATTATTTATCAAACAACAAGTGACCGGATACATTGATTTATTAGACGAGTATCAAGCAATTCCACGATAATTCCATTATTTTGATTATATTTGTAAAAATATGAATTTGAATAATATTCACGGATTAGCGATCACAAGTGAAATATTGGTTAAAACGCGAAAGATTGTATTTTTGTTTTTCATAGGACAGTTTTAAAATTCAATCAGTAATACGTTACGAAGATTCGTTGTTTTATTTTGATGAACGTTTCAGAACACATTGATGGTCACTAGCTGAATTGTGCATTTTTTTACAGAACTCGATGGATTTATTACGATTTTTTAACAGGTTTGTGTATCTGTAATATTTATCCCTCTCTTCAACCGTGTCGTATTAAAATTCCCTTTATTCTCATTTTCAATCGTGTAATATTAAAATACTTCCTTTGCGCCAACGCGTAATATGAAAACCAGAGAATAAAAATGGACTTATTTCTCTTCACCGTTGACAAATAGTCAATATATATCTGGTTAACAGAAAACCATTCTCCATTTATCAAACTGGCACTCGAGTTTTATGACTCGGGAAAAGATATTAAACTGACAAATTATGAAGCATCCGTTGTACTCGCTTGACTTAGCGTCATCTGTTCTATTCAGATTTCGACTTGTTTCAGATTCTTGTCGAATTATCCCAATGGAAGAATGTCGAAAACCTGTGTAAAAGTCAACGGGATTTGCACAAAATTATTTTACAAACAAGTTTCACCAGGCAACGAATTTTCTGTAATAAAGAGATGGAAAAGCTCGCGGAGCTTTAGGAAACAGCCATAGTGATCAACGAACGTTGTATTACTGATTATTAGAACGTGAAATTGCTTGCATTTTTGGGAAACCCAAATACGCAAAAATTTCCGGAATGCGCATAATATGCAAAGTAAAGTATCAATTATACTATTTTTTAATGTTCATAAAAATTAGAACTTACATAAACAATGACTATATTACCTAAATTTAATAAACATGATATATCGCTGTTTGACATAACAAAAATACAACTTTCGCTCAGCTCAGAAACGAAGTGTTTATTGAATATTGAGCTGAAAGAGTAGTTCCAGAAGTGTCTAACGATTTTGCGTGTACAAAGGTAATTTGAACGAACAATCGCGCGTAAAGCGCCCCATATTTGCTTCTCCCTAGCATTCGATGCAAATGCGATGTATAAAAAGATCCGTAAACACCCTCGAACTAGATTAAATCTTGTTTCGTATAGATCACCGGGCGCAGCCCGATAATAGCGCGTAATGGGGGCGGTAAGACGGACGGGCCGGAAGCGGAGCACCCTGAAACGATTCCTCGGATGATGAATGAAACTCACGGTCTAAATAACAATATTGCCGAGAAACCAATATAGTGTCATCCGAGCGGCTGAAAGTTGCACGGCGCCTCGGAACACGCCTTCCTCTCCATGCTGCTCCTCCACTTCCGGCCTCTATACCAGAGCGCGTTCCTCTCCTTCCCATCGGTCGTTTTCTTTTCCCTGGCTGTCCCGTCCGGGCTCTGCCGCGGCGAACGGTAAAACGGCCAGAAGTAAACGGCGGAAAGACAAGAAAAAACGATTATCTACGTGGACGAGCGAGAGAAGAGAGCGAACGGAGAGGAGAGGACGAGAAGATGCAGGGAGAGAGAAAGAGGCGTGGAACGAAAGGAAATAAAAGGAAGGGAAAGGAAAAAAGAAAGAAAGAAAAAGGAGATGACGGAGGAGTATGGAAGCGTCGGAGACAGAGAAAGAGAGAAATAGCGAGGATATTCCTCCACGGTTTTCAGCCTCTAGCGAGTATGGTGCTCGGTTCCAGAGGTGTAGTGGTGGGGGCAGACGAAAGGGAGGGGATAAAGCCCTGCAGTGCGGCGCGGTCGATACAACCCCCACCCCTGACTCTCTGCTACCCCTACCCACGACCCTTTTTCCGATCCCTCTTCACTGATCCTCACCCTTCGCATCTCGTTCTTTCCTTCGTTTCCTAGCCCTCGTTCCTACTCGATTCACTCTTTCTTCCCTCTTCAGCTCTAGCAATGTTTCTCTATCGGTATCATTGTCGTCACCGACTATGTCGTCATTCTTTGCCCCTTTTTCCGCCTCAACCCCTTTTTCCTTGGGCAGAGGGAGGGGCAGAAGGCGAGGGAGGGTGCTGATTAGTATGAGCGCCATCTAGGTGATTTCACGTGCGCTGGCCGTTGCACCGAGCCACGGAAAAGAAGGTCGAAACGACTGGAGAGACCCTGTGACCGACAAAGCTGGAACGCCTGCCCCTCGCCCCCTTTTTCGTCTGTCGTTCTGTATCTTCTTCTATTTTTTTTTCCCTCTCAACTCGTTGTCGTCGCTTTTTATCGTCGTTGTTGCTCGTTGTAGTCTTTCTTCTTTCGCCGTTTGGTTTTTGCCTGCTTCGTTTTTCCACCATCGTGTTTTGGCCTCTTCCCCTGTTCAGATGCAGACGTGGCTCAGAGTTAAAAGAGAGGGCGAGCTCGCGAGGATCGACGGCTTAAATGGAGGATGAAGACAGGGACGGGACAAAGGATCGGTTATTCTCGCCGGGTTATCGATACCTCGTCGACGACGATCCCCGCTATTAATGGCGCACCAAAGAGGGAAGAAAGAGCCGCGACGATTATTTGAATAAATTGGCCCGCCTGATCGTGACCCGAATGCGTCCATGTCGCGTGCGAATTTCCATTCTTCCAGCTAGTGCTTTAGTCCCGCGACCTTTATCCGGTGTTAATTAATACCTGATCCAGTTTTACCCATGCGATTTAACCCTCTTGCGGAGACGATCAGGGTCAAATGGGCGCAGTGTAGAGAAGCACGACTACGCTGAGTTCTAACGTTGTACGTGTTAATGTGTACGTCGTGTATCCAAACGATAGAGCATGGTCTCATAGGTTTACTAGGGCGTTTCTCAAGGATTCAGGAATTTTTTTTTTTGTTTTTTTTTTGGTATTTGTATTAGGCGAAAATAAACAGCTATCAGCTGGTAATTGATTTTCTATGTCGAATCGTTTGCTATTTGTCTGAAATATCTTTTATGAAACGTCCTACGTTTCGTTCTCAATTCTATATTGTTCGTAGAACGATGTAATGTCAGGTATGAAAATATAACACGCGAAAGATAATATTGTACGATTACACGTGTGATAATTGGTTAAGTGATATACTCCATTTTATTTTCTATCGCGTTAGTTTCAATTAGATAATAGCAACGGTAGAAATTCGTTCGTATGGTCGATATTTCAGGCAGTGTTCGATCATGCATATTCGTAAAAATAGAAATTTGTGCAAATATACACAGTGTATAAATGTACGCTTCACGGGTCCGAAAACATTTTTCGGATAGCAAGTAAAATCACAATTGCCAAGTATAAATCATCTCGCGATCGGAAGGACAAATTTAATTTGTTCCAGACGAAAGAGTCGAATAACGCTGACCTTCTTCTCGCAATTTTTCTCAAACTTTTCCTTCCTCTTCGACATTTCTTCGATCTTTTTCCGAAAGAAATCAGAGGATGGAACATCGTCTGCGACTCGTGATGCTGGTAGAAGTGGTCGTAAAGATCTCATCGAATGATAAACGCGTAACAATCGAATGTTTCCCTTGGAAAGGTGAGAAGATATCAAAAGGGCGTGATCTTTGCAAATAGAGGCCCTTCGACCCGTTAAATCTCCTCGAACCTTCGAGTCTTTATTTAAATCTCACCGTTCTAAACGATATCGTTACTCCTACTCCTATCGCGAGATTGAAGCGACCGCTTTATTTACGGGCCGCTTTATGGACGAGAGACAAATGTCGTTGGACAGCCGGTAGGCGATTCGTTCCAGGGGAAATTGAACGAATTGAACGGCTCGTAAAACACCGGAGCAAAGTAAAATCCAAGGGTACACGCGTTTCCTGGAATCCTGTCTGTAATCAATAATCGCTGAGCGATTTTTGAAAGAACTTTCGTCTCGCGAGAACCGAATCTGTTTACCTAGTAAAGTTCTGTAATTGATTCCAATAAATTAAAAGCTGACTTTTTTGACATCCCATCTTATTTGACTTAAAATCGTAGTTTTATAAGAAGCTACTTGCGCGGTTGATATCATTGCTAGTATTTTATTTCGATTGGTTTTTCCTGGCGTTTTTCAAATAATTCTTCGATCTTTCAATATATCAAAACCGGCTATTTGAAACAGTAAAGTATCGTCACGAGAGTATCGCAAACAATTCTAAGTATTAAAAGTAAACCTGTACTGAACTTGAAGCTAATTATATAAACGCAAACCGAGTTAAAGGAAGTAAGCAGTAAACAGTTGAAGAAGAAGTTTAATTTAATAGTTATTAACAAAATAGTGTAATAACAGGAAAATTAGAGAACATGAGAACAAACAATATTAAAAAGATTCAACATGTAGTGTGGGTTAGGATTAGATTTAGCTTTAATGAACGTATTGCGAAATAAAAACGACGAAAGTTAGTGCGATTGATGCTAGATTAACGTTAGGTTTGGATAGTTTGCAAGTAGAATTAAATTATATACTCATAATTCTGTGCGATATATTTTTTGTGATTTTTTGCTCATCTAAATGGTCCTTTCCGATATATTGAAATTTGAAAAATCGGAGGTATGACCAAATTTGTAAATTGTAAAGCGTTACCATATCATTGATTAATAAACTGTTCAGTTCAGTTCAGTTCAAACATTAATAAGTTGGCCAATAATTTCACGAGACATTAAACAGCACATACGTCATAAAATTACTCAAAAGATGGTAAAAGATTACAAATCAGAATGGAAAATGTATCATTGCATAAAGACATTTGCTGTTTTAAAGAAATAAATTTTTATCTGCATGTTAAAAACCGCACGAACTTTCTCGCCAATTCTCTCATTCTGTATGAATTGTCAATCGAAAAACAAGCATGCGAACGCCTGGAAAGTTTCCGCTCTCGCTGTTTCTTTATACTTGGTCTTGTCTGACTTGATACGGGCCGTATCTACTTTCGAGTTGTTGCGCGTAGTGAGTTAATGGTCGGAATGGACAGATCCGCAGTTTGTGCAAACATCCAAGAAGCACAGTGTGAATATGAGCAATTGAAAGACGACTCGGCGATATTGAGAGAAGAATGATTTATCATTTAACGTAACGCGATCTGAAGTTTGCGAGAAAATGGGATCGTATAATATGGAGATTAATATTGGAGATTAATTAGAGTGCGAGGATGGTTTTGTCACCGTGAGATCGTTCTGTTAACGTAATTCGAAGCTCGCGCTGACGTTATAGACCCATCGTTACTCATCCTATAACTCGATGAAGCAATAACTAAACTTATTAATTACCGAATTATCAGTACTATACTGTCATATGAAAAATCTGAACACGACGCAGTCCTGGCAATTAAATTGCAGAAAAAACCTCAGTCAAGAACAAATTCCTCCATAAATCCGGGAAAACAATTTACTGGGAACTTTTCTCGTTCTCCACATGCATATCTCCAAGATTTATCGCCAAATGATTCTTCCAGTAGATTAACCGAACAAGCGTTGAACGAACCCGCGAGTACCGCGTGCATTTCACGCGCAGCGACGTCCATCGCAATTCTTGTCGCCTTAATGACGCCGTTTCTGTCTGTGACATCGTCCAGAACTATCTCCTTTTTTTTTTCCCCCGTTCTTTTTTCCGCGAATCGCGTTCAATTTCGTTGCGGTCACAAAGTGGCAAAATCGCGGCCGGGAAACCGCACAAAGAGGTTTCCATTTGCTCGGTGCAAGTGGACGAGAACTTATACTGGCCATCGAAACTGGATCGAAAACGCGTCATCTGCTTCTCTTCTTGCCGTCGTTCTCGCGAGAAACGTTGATCTCCTTGCAACGTGAAATATACATAGACATACTACTTCCATAAACATTCTGGTCATAGTTCCTCCACTCGTCGCACAAACGTTATTACGTTATACGGAAAACGTAATCTTCGTTTGCTACAAACAAGGGAATTTTTTTCCGGGAAAATTACAAACACGCGTATCGAATTGTTTCGCCCTTATTTAATTCTCGCTCTTAGTCTCGCGAACAAAAAGCGCTTATAACGTTCTAAGAAGTTGTTGAATAGGAACGTAAAATAGAAACGAGAAGTCGTGCACGCCAACCAGACTTTCTTAGATATCTTGTCCGAACTGGAGGCACCTTTCAACGATAGACAAACATAATCGGGTCTAAAATGACCGAAAGAACGTGGTGGAATTAAACATCCTACGCAAACACTAACACGTTACTTCCAGAAGGTATATTACTATATGTCGAAGTGGTTATCACTTGTAAGGAAACTCTACATCTGATCGGTTTAGCCCTCTCGTAGTTTTTTTAGTAATAAGTTAATTCGAATGGAAAAGAGAAAGGCGGCTGGCAAACGTATTTGTGAAGTCACTGACGAAATCAAGGTTCAGATATTTACAGTGAGAGCTAGAAAATATTAAGAGACGATTGTTTGTGGAGATGTAGAGTTTCAGGGAGGGTGTTGAAGTGGTTAACACTTCAAAGAAAACTCTACATCGATTCTGACTAATTTTCTCAATCGCTAAAGCCATCGACAGGCCATAGACAAAAGACAGGCAACGATGGCTTCGGAGTTTTCAGTTGCTAGGTAACACTGCTAGCGTGCGGATCTGGACCAGCTCAAACTGCATTCATATTTGTACATACATTTCTTTGTTAAATATATTTTACTATCTTACGATTTATCCACGCGTTCTTCTATCTATGTAACCAATAACCACAACACTATAGACAGTATTTTGCTGAATAGCAGACAATTCTCTTCCTATAAAATAATATTCTTCTCTTATGTTTGTACAAATATCTTCGCTCTTTGGATATGATCTTTCAGCTCATGACGTATCATCAATCGCTGGATATAGTCTTCTACATAGCCGAAATTCAGCTTGGCCCGTTTTTCCAAATTATAGCGCCACTCTTGGCCAGGCCGCGAGAAACACGAAACCTCCGCAGAATACGGAGACAGTCGTCAGGGATTCACTCCGATAACCGAACAGAGTCCGGCTCGTTCTTTCTGCAGGCGTAGGTTCGCTCCTTAATTATCCACTTCTTCCGGGCAAGCTGCTTTAAGCGGCTAATTAAACCGGGGCAACTGGCTCTCGGTAAATTTCCACGATTAATTTGCACACGATGTAAAGTCATCTCACCCAGTTTCTCCATCTGTGCCCCTCCTTTGCAAGAAGTTTTAACGTCTTTCTGTCGCAAGAATCTATTGTCAATATAAAGACACCTAGTCTACGTACCGAGGATATTCAACGTGCAACTTTAAGATTGGATGCTATTGCGTTTACCATTTAATTTCTACAACTGCGACGATATTATTAAAGAAGTTCGAATCTTCAAATGCGACTCGCCAAGCGAATCATATTATGCGATATTATGTTCGTATGTAAAATTCTTGGAGTCTTAGACGTTCCATAACTTATTTCTCGATCGTACATTTAGTCTTCATAAACGTACCCTCCAGAAGAATGAGTAATTGTTAAACATTGAGCAACATCGCGTCACTTATGGCTACATACCATAGTTGTTTTAATAAGACGATGAATTGCATTAATTTCGTTCATCACAAGATAGAATTCTATACCTTAGCTTCTTCCTAATTGTTAGCGAGTGTTTGTTTCTTACTTCTTTTATCTTGTGTTTTACTATTTCCCCTGTATCAACTGCATTGCATCTTTTGTTTTTCACTAAAGGGACTTTTCTTGTCTGCGGAATGAACGATAAAGTAAAACAGAATTAAATTAATCGTGTTTCTAATAAATCACCATTCTCGGTCTTCTAAAGAAGAATAATTATTTTAAAACTATTGTCAACGAATTTCACATGAAAATTGCCTTCCCATTTGATTTTGGAATTAAATATGTGTTTTTATTATTTTCTTGAATATTTTAAAAACTAGTTACTCAGACTATATCGAGCAAGTTAAACATAATAACTACTGTAGTTTTACGAAACATCTTCAAGTCATCAGCCACCTTCGAGAGCCTTAAGATCTTTATATCAATTAATACTAATAGATAACAGAATAACAAATATAGCCATCTGCTCCTCCAACTATTTATATTAAAATACTTTTTCCTAGCCAGCGAAGTTAAAAGCCACTGACACGAAGTTAGAAGATTAGCGAAAGAGTCGGTATGTCGTATCCTTTCGTTTCGTCGTGCTCAGAAAACTACGAATCAGCTTATTCGCAGTGAAATCTGTATCGTTCGAGCGATTATAAGCAAACGCTGAATCGTAAGGACAGCCTTATAAATGAGTTACATAAATCGACACAGCGGCGAATTACTTGGTCAAATAATGAAACGTTGGTGCTGATTGGTTCAGGTTGGGAAATTGAACCGGCTGAGATTCTCAGCGAGGCGACTATCAGGCTGTTCCTTTTATTCGATTTCTTGACGACGTTGAATTCTCCGCGGCGACGCCTGTGAATCGAACCACGGAATGGCGTGGAAATCTCATTTTACATTGAATGCCCCGTGTTGAGCGCCGAGAGAACCTCTATATAGTTTGTTTTATTAAGGATCAAGATATATTATTCGATGAAATTTCCACCCCCCAAGAGGCTTCCAGAATGGAAGTTATTCCGCGAGGTTCCTTTCGTTTAATATATCATCAATTTCAGCTGCTTTGTGAATAATTCGTCCTTCCGGCGGAAGAAGCGGAAGAGAACTCGTTGTTTCTCGCGTAATAAATATAATAATAAATAAAATAAATAATAATACTAAATAATAGTAAATAAAATAAGTGGAGAAATTTGTCGAATAATCGGCGTGTTTTTAGGTAATCGTTAATATTTCACTTATTTATTATTTTATTTATTTATTTATTATTGCTTAGTCCGTGCCTTGCGGCTTTGGACGAGCTTTGCGGTTTTACATCTCGTTTCACATATATCGATCTTTCGCGTTACCTCCTTATTATCTCTACTCTTATATCTAACTAATCTCTTTTCTATGTCTATCAAAAATATTTTCTTCTATGCAAAAATTGGCATCGGAATGATAAAAGGTGGTGTCTTGCTGAACCCTACCGTACTCGATGTTGCATGTAAGCAACGTAATGTAGTTCTCATTAGGTTGTCGGGAAGGTTTCTTTCGTTTTATAAGGAAACGACGGGTGCACGACATTTTTCGTTTCATATAATTTTATCGAATTACGTATGATCGTAATAATAGAAACGGAGCAAAATGGATCATACGTGATTCAGTAAAATAGTACAAAAATGTCGTGCGTTTATTGTTTCCATATAAAACGAAAGAAACTTTCCGGACAACTCAATAAAATTTCAGTAACTAACCGAATAATTTTCGGTAGAAAATGGAAGAAGATCGGGAAATGTGTATTTCTAGCATCAATAATTGGCGAACGATATTTTTATCACGCAGCTGGAGGGACATTCGATCGTAAAAGGGCCAACATTATATTATATTATGGGGTCGATTTGACACTCGATCGAGTTACAACGACTTATTAAAGAACTTATCAGAAGTACCTATTAAAACGTGTTACTAATCCGTTGGTAAGAATCGTGGAGCGAAAGGTAGCTGCACAATTGACGAGTAAAACGAATCGATTGTAATTTGATCATCGGAGATTGATATTCAGCTCGTTGAGATCAAAATACGTTTTGTCGTTCATTCTTGCTATGCTGTTTTTCGGTTAACCGAAACGAGTACAATACGCGTAATTTGGCCACTAAATTTTGGCGAGCTTGTTTATTTAATCAACGATTGCTACGTGCTAACTTCAATAATGCCGTGGAACATGGATGCCAAGTTGCGCGAGTCCCCGGTCGATCCTGAGGTTTTCGAGAGTTCTGAAATCCGTGTGACCTTGTTTAGGAATTTATACGAAATCTATATGAAACTCATTTTGCCCATATTGCGCGACGTCGCCCTGGTTAAGCACACTTGCACCAAAATCTTTAGGTTTCTCGATGGAATCGAACCCGGCAACCTTCCCGTGTCTAAACTTGCCACGTATCTATTGGATTTTATTTAGAGATAGAACACGAGCAGATGGGAAACCGTCGGCAAATTGGGAAAAAGATCGTTATCTCCGCCAACATTTCTCGTTTCCATGTTTTTTAACTTCGCAGCAACGCGGGTGGCTTTCTATTCTTAAGGCGAAACCGGATTAATCTTTAACGCGTGAAAGCTTTTGTGGCGCGAGAAAGCTATATCCAGCGCAGAAAGCATAAGCTTCTGCATTCACTCGTTCATTTTCCAACGCAGTCGTATATTCTGGTCGCCAGAAAATGTCTGAAGTCTGTGACAAATACGTAAGGATCGTTGTTGGTTCCGAAATTAACCCGTAAAGTTCTTCTCGAAACGTTGAACGTTCCTTCGATCGTGGAAACCAGAGCGAAAGCGGAATGTAAAAATTGGAAAATGGCGAGACTAGACGAAACGTCAGCGTTTTATTCGCTACTATCAAGCGTATCTTTCTCACCGTTTCAAATTGTCATCGGATAAAGAATTTCCTATTTTGTCGAAGTGATTTTCCATTGCTTCAAATTCATAGAAAACGACACAGCGTATAGATTATACGGCTACGTCAAACGAAATTAATTTCCGCCTGTAGCTTTGCCGAATGTTAAGTGTTATTTATCAAAACGCTGTCGAAATGCAACAGCCTGTGCGCTACACCCTTAATCACGATGTGGATCAGCGATGAAAATCGATCTCGATATACTTTTCGATAAACTGAAACAACTCTGCCTTATCGTTCGATTCAATTAATTTCCCGTTGGTTCATTACCGCTGGATTATCCGATACGATGCGATCTCTATTAATATATCACGGAATTCTCGCGGCCTGTTCGCCCCTATCAATCCACCAGCCTCTCGTTATCGTCCAGGCTCGCGTTAATGAAACGTTTCGCCGTGCAATCGCACGTTTTTCCGCGATCGAAGGGAAAGAAACGAGGCCCGTCGTCCCGATAGCCGTAATGATGCAAAAAATAGCGTTGCTCGAGGATCGATCGGTTAGCACCGACAGATAGCTCGGAGAAAATATTGCGGCCACGTACAGAGTAAATCTGTGGTTGAGTAAATTTCAGCGCCGAGTAAGTAGATGCCAAATAAAGGATGCTGTTAATTACGCGATTCGGAGCAGGGCCAAGAAACTGCAGCTTCTCTACAATCCAGAGAGTTTGTATTAACGCGTCTTTCGTTCAGGCTGTTGATTTACCGATGCTTCGTATCGTCTGACTTGGTACGGATTGTATCTACTTTGGTATTGTTGCGTGTGTTCAGTGAATGAATAGATAGGTTTGTGGTTTGTGCAGGTATTTCAGCAGCTAGCTGTTGCGATCTGTTTGAAAAGTTTGTGCCTAAGAATGTGTCGCATTCTTCACGCTATATACAGTTTTTTTTCATAATCATTATTCATCCTTTTTTATTTGTTCGTTCTATTTTATCTTGGCCTCCAAAAAATATTCAAAACATCTTAAAATTTGCGGACATATTTTAGTGTTCACTAAAATTGCAATTTAAATAGCAAATTGTAACTACTTTTTACGCGTGACGAGTATACTCGTCATAACACGAAATGTGCCATTATATATGTATCTTTATATTTTATATATACATATATTTTATATACAGGGTGGTTGGTGACTGGTGCTACAAGCGGAAAGGTGGTGATTCTACGCGAAAAGAGAAGTCGAAAATATGGAATAACAATTTTTCGTTCGAGGCTTTGTTTTCGAGAAAATCGACTTTGAATTTTCGCTCGGTACGCGTGCACTTTACCGCGTCTCGTTATAACGGATCTCGCTGTAGATCATTGTCTCGATTGACGTTATGTTGATAAATACTTCGAATGTGACCCAAGTGTTTTCCTACCTATTAACTTACTATCCGACTTTTTTATTCTATATTTTTTTTATTCTATATTTTCGACTTCTTTTTTCGCGTAGAATCACCGCCTTTCCGCTTGTACCACCACTTACCAACCACCCTGTATATGTATATACATAGAAGAAAGTTTTACTTCACGATCAAATAAGAAGATGCCTGTGTTGCCTGACCGAGTACGGGTTGTATCTACTTTGCAGCTATTGCGTGTGTTCTGTTAATATTTGAATAGGTACGTTTGTGGTTTGTGCACATATTTAAAAAGCGTAGTATAAAATCGTAGAGTCGTAGTATATTATCATAGAAACAAGAACTGTTTCTACGATAGAAATCCATAACTCGCAACTTATCCATCTATTATTAATATTATTAGACATCTAAAAATCCTACGCACGATCTTCATCGTCATATTTTTGCATCCACGTAAGCATTGACTTTAAACAAATTTTACATCGCGATTCTTTCCTCTCTTGTCTGACTGGATACGGGTTGTATCTACTTTTCAGTTATCGCGTGCCTTTAGTTGATGGTCTGTAGATAGAAAAATCTGAAGTTTGTGCAAATATTCAAGAAGCGTATCACGTAAGCGCAAAACAGCTTCATTGTCTTCAAAACAGAAAGATTCACCGATGCTTCGTTTTGCCCGACTTCGACGGGTTGCGTCTACTTTCGAGTCGTTGCGTGAATTACTTTACTGTTTTAAATAGATGAATCCCAGGGTTATGCGAACGTCTAAGACGCATAGTATGAAAGAGGAGTAATTGAAAAATAACTTCATCGTCCTGAAAGAAGATTCACTGAATCTTCGCTGCGTTTCGTCTGACTCGGCCGGGACGCGTTTCCTTGGAAGTCGTTGTGCGAGATAGCTTAATGGTTTAAGTAGATAAATCCGAGGTTTGTGCAAATATTTAAGAAGCACGGCGTGAAAGGGGAGTAATTGAAAAATAGCTTCACCGTCTTGAAAGGAGAAACATCCACCGATACCGCGTCTTGTCTAACTTCGACGGGCTGTGTCTGCTTTGCGGTCGTTTCGTCAGTTAGCTTCATGGTTTAAATAGATAAATCTGAAGTTTGCGCAAACACCTAAGAGGCATAGTGTGAAAGGGCAGTAACTGAAATATAACTTGATTGTCCGGGAAGAAAAATTACTTGTTGCTTAATATAATTTAAAGTTCACCTGCCGCAAGCTTATTGTCCCCTGCTCGTTACATTTTGCAGCCTCAAATCTCCACCTACGCTGTACGTATCCCCAAACCTATTAAAAACTGTTCTTCCTTTGTCCGTCGTAAATATTTCCAAATTGAATGCGCGATAAATTGCAACAGTTCAAAGTGTTATCGGCATCGTATCGCGCAACCACGACCCAACAACCGACGTTAACCGGCCTGGACCGAACGTCAGCGAACAATAACCAACAAGAGGCGACGTAACGTTCTATTGAGAACGGTTGGCGAACATTCGTCATGGACCGTGACAGCCGGCGATTAAATCGGCGTGGCTTGATTCCAGGCGATATCGCGATTACGGCGATCCAACGAACGCGATGCATTGGCTGTTATAAAGTTGGTTAACGAGTGTTGCATCGTTACACGTAGTACGATCAGGCTTCGGACAGACGCGCTCGTCGGCTGCTAATTAAACTTGTAACATAATCTACAAGTAGCTATTCTCCGCGGAGCACGCGTTTCACCACCATCGCTGCAATACCGTAATTACGAATTTTCATTAATGACGAAACGAAACCGGCCACCGCGGACCCGATTCCTCGCAAACCGTTCTCCGTTAATTGAATCCATTTCGAGTCCCATTACGCGATATCTGTTCGAGTTAATTAGAGTTCTCCCTTGGTTTCCGCCTGCCTTTCAACGATCGATGTTCGTCGAAAAACCTGTTTATTAAGTTATCTGTCTGTCGAACACGTAGAAGCGGGATTAGGGGTTGATCAGGGGTTGATCAGGGGCTGAATGGGGGAAAATCGTGATGTTCCTTCGGCCGATCTATCGAAATGAAATCTAGTCGCTGTTACGATGGATTTGAAATATGAAGTCTCGGGTTTGGAAATTTATGCATTTGCGTACAGGTTCTTCTCACGTAGGTGCAGCGGTGGACGATTGGAAAGTGAAACATTTTATTATAATGTTAGGAAATGGAATTTTATTTTAGAAGAGTAACAAATGATAAGAGTAAAAATTACTCTTGCTGCTACGTTGAAAGGTGGACACTAGTTGATAATTTGCAATTCTAGTTAGTAACTTTGTGAGAAGAAGTGCAAGTAGTTACGTGTCGCTTCTTCGCGAAGTGCAGAAGCAACAATTTGTAATTGATCTGATTGATCCCTGGCACTCTTCGTTACATGAAGTGTTGTTGGAGTCACGCATTGTTAGTGCTTTATTGAAAGATTTCTGTTCTCTCCTATGTTTGAGTATCGAGGATCTCTTGATATATCTTTGCATCGCTAGAAGCTCGTTCGATATGCGTTCACCTTGGGAAATGTTATTCATCCGAGACAAACATTCGCAATTTACAACGTTCTTCCGATTATTATTCTTATGTACCTCTTTGCCGAATAAACATCATTTTTATCTTACTTTTCTACGTGTCGCTGTCGGTAGTTTCGTGTACTATTTAATAATCGATAGACAAATGAAAGTTTAGAAACGTACCTGTTTTTACCACATTTTTACGGATCACATCTACGTTGTTTTTTTATAATTTTGTCTAACATTGTAACAATTTGTACAATGTTGAGATAATTATTTCAAAAGATTTGTGTAAAATCAGAATCGTATAATCTACATATTTGCAGAACGCTGACGTTTCAACACGAGAAAAATTCATCTCTGCAGAATAATACGTACACATAATCACTTTCGCGTATTTTTCAATGAATTTCTGAATTAAAATTCGGGAAATGAGCGAAAGTGGCCCCTTAGATTAATCGGACTATTTAATTTGACTAATTTCCATAAAATCTCTGACCACCAACTTGAAAATTTTACTCTCCGCAGGCCGCTTCAACCTTCTACATGCCGCGTCACATTTAATTTTTCAAAACGGACGGCGAATAGAAACCAGATTGTTTAAAGCGTAATTAACGAAGTCTGTTCGAGCAGATTACTGCGAGGACGAGCTGAAATTTTAAACGATTGCACGAGGTAGCGTTGGGAATTTATTTCCAGGCTTTCCAGAACGATTGTAGTAGTTTTCCGATTAACACGATGCGCTTCGCGTGTTACACAGATACGAGACTCGACCCGAAAAAATTACCTACTTTTATATCCTTTCTAATTCCGTTTCCGTTCTTCGTAACATAGATCAAACACGCTTCTGTAATCCATATCATCCGTTTTATGGTTAGCTGGCAGATTGTTGCTGTTTCAGAAGGCAAACACGTGGATACTCGCGGGCAATAATAAACGTTTGTTTGTTCTCAATTGTAGGCGACTGAGCTGCTCGTAATTACAGTGAGAAACGGGCTGTTTCGAGGTTGGTCAGCCTATTCGTTCCTAGTGGTTCTCACAAATCGTGTGCTTTTTTTCGTCCACCGAAGAACAGAAAGTAATTAGACACTTGGCGGGGATATCGCCACTGGATCGTTTGCACGGATCCCCGCGGTTCGTTTCGGTTTCAAAAGCCACGAAAGCGCTTTGCTTTATATCGAGTGCCCTTTTTCTTTTAATATTTAACGACCGCGTTCCTTTGTCGATTCGTAAATCGATACGATACAATGAATTTTCGAAGAGATTCGTTTAAAACGATTTCCAAAGAAGCGTATTTAAAACGAACTTTGAAGAGATCTGTGTAAGATGAATTTTCAAGAAATCTATCTTGGAGAATATTCGTCGAGAAATCTAACGCATTTTAAAGGAATTTATAATCATAAGCATTCGTGAGCGTGCGTACATAATAAAATAACATAATTAAGGAAAAATTATGCTATATGATGCGAGCGAAAAATAGGTAGAAACGAGACACCCGGTGTATAAAAGTACTTCTGGCGCGTCATAGAAGAACTGGTTCACCAGCGTGTCCGCATCGTTTTTGATACTTTGTGAACAGGCAGGCCTGGCGTTCTCTCTGAAATTACGAACACCTACAGAGCTTTTCATACTCGGTGAAAAGAGCATTCTTCTCTGTTAATCCCGGCCGTCCGTTTATTTTCTCACTTCCTTTTTTCCTCCCCTTTATCTCTGCTCTCTTACTTTTTTCGATAAATATTTAGATACACGCGCGCGTAATCGTCGTCGCAATTCCGAGAATCCTCCGCTGCGACAACACGCCGGCGACCGTCGCGCGATTAATTAATTACCCAGGCATCATAAGCCACTGACGCTTCAAATGATCCTATGATTTATTATCGTGGAAACGTCATTTTTCAACAACGATTACCTCCATCCAAGAATTATGCCAGCCTTGTTACCGGCGCACGAATATCGCTAATTCCATCTCTCTGGTCTTTTTTCTCAAATTTCTGTCGCGCAGTTAGTCATTCGCTTGGCGAACATGTTTGGGCTTTAAATTTGCGGTGTCAACAACGACACCTTTGCAACAGTCGTCTTGAACAACGAAAGGCTTCCGATATCACGATCAGTATAATTCGAGACATCAAGTTAATCAGAGCGAACGGTTGTATTCGGTGACTGCAATATTATAATAAATTATTTCTCCGTATTTAACATATTTTATTCCTTGCGTTGATATTCATTTCGAATTTCACTGAAATCGAGCTTCTATAGCGTTTTATTTTCCAGCGTTCATTCTCTGCGTCTATACGTTCGTCGTTGCTTCTTCTTTAATTTCGTTCGAGGAAACATACCTAACTAAACGTACGCACTCCTGCTCTGACGATAATATCAGCCAGGTTAACTGACTTTTTTCGGACTTCTCTTCTCTGTATAAAGCATTCGATAAATTGTTACGTAAAGGTCGTAGGCGTGTTGTCAAACGCGTCGTCCTTCAAATGGCCATCATTTTTTTCTCTCTTTTTTTTCGCTTCAAACACGAGAGACGTGTTTGTTCTTTGTTAACACAGAAACTTCTTCATTCCATTATACTCTTTAAGCTCCCAGCTATTTGCATAATGAAATCAGGCATCTCGAGCCATCGGGTTACAAAGATGTTTTTCCTAATGTTGAATAAAAAAAAAAAAAAAAAAAACAGCAATTGGGAAGTTAGCGAGTAAACAAAGATGTAGGGAAATTGCTCTTTCTGAAATTACGTCTGCTTCGAGGACACTTAAATTTCCTGAAAAGCGAGAAACAACGGTAGAAAAGTAACTTCGGATGTTGCAACAACGAAACTACGCGAAACTCATCTCAGGACCTAGCCGCAGTTCCCTTTTGTTCTACAATAAACTTTTAAAACTGGTCCATCCAGTCGATGCGTTTCAACTGTCAACGAAGATTCACCGACCGACTTTTCTGAGCAGAATTTCAATAGCTTCGTAGTTCAGTAGCTACAGTATCAACCTGTTAATACACTCGTTGCTATTAAAGTACGATTAGCCGTCCTTAAAGTTTCATCGCCTTTATTAGAATGTTTTATTTCAAGCAATTACTAATATTTCTTCTGTTCTCTGTATTATTTTTAAATTTCATAATCGTACAAGTTTTTAATTATAGCTGTAACGTCGACATTGTGGAAATTATTTCTTGAATTTGGTCTCTTGATTTTATTTCCAACGATGTAAATAAATATAAAAATAAATATAAAACGATAAAGTAAAAATAGAAAGTGAGCAGAGCGATAAAAAAGTTATTTCTGAATAACGTCGGTTCAGAGTCGATCCCATTTACCAAATACATTTTTTGGTAAACAATGATTTTTTCTTTCTATTCTTTGCGAGGCCTGGATTTGCCCGAAAGAGGGAATATTGGATCCCAAAGCTTTCCGAAGGGAAATGCTTGAATTTCGCTTCTCGTACACGTCCATGGTACGCGCTTCTTTCTCCGAACGCGAAGCTATCGACTAAACGCAAAGTAATCCTCCTCCATTTTACCGTTCAACGAAGACAATCTGCTAAATAATGTCCGGTGACAAGAATCTTCGTCACAGACTTTGCTTGAATTATAAATCCCAATCCTTTGATTAGCTCGTTAATCCATTATAAGATAGCCATTTGGGGAAAAGGAAGTTTCCGTTTAACAGATCAAATAGATTTAAAAGTACGCGCATAAAAATCAGAGGGTCAGAACATCCTCCGTAAAAATATTCTCAGCAACGTACGAAAATAAAATCAGTACGTAGAAAGTCAGTATTAATGGTACAGGATAATTCTTCGTACATATAAATGAACAAGCAGGTGAATACGTAACTTTCAAGCCGCAGAAGTTGACAAAATAGCGGAATGGCACGATTCAAATGCAGATAGAAAGTAATTCTCGACTCATGTAAATAAATAAGCGGACGAATACGTAATCTCCCAGCCGCAAAACCTGGTAAAATAGTCCTACGACAAAGGCAGAAAGTAATTCTTGAAACATCGAAACGATCAAGTAATAATACGAATACGTAATTTTCTAGTCACGTCGCTTCATAGAATGCGAAAATGATTGTGCACGTAATTTCGCACACTTAAAATCTTCCACTCGACGTAATTTTAAAAAAGTTCCGCTTTTCTGCTACTCGTTTTATGGCCTTCGATGTGGGTGGAACCGTTTTACGTTTCACCTGACCTTATCAACGCTTTGGGAACGCTGCTTAACGTGCTTTAATGGCGCGTAATAGCGCCAGGTATAATATCGCTGACAGTCGTACGGTCTGGCGGTACCACTCTCTCACGTATCGCTATAGCATCGCCTAACGTTCGCCTAATGTTTCATCTAACCGTCCTGTCATACAACATGGCTGTACACGAGCGCGAACGTTCAACCAGTTAACTGATTGTTCCTGTGTCGAATCTATATACGCCCACTACCTGCTCGCTGCTAGCTAACCTATCACCTCGGTGCCTTTCAAAATGTACAATCACGTTACGCGCAATCAATGAGACCAGGTGCGCCAGACT
Organism: Bombus confusus; assembly: GCA_014737475.1. Taxonomy (NCBI): domain Eukaryota; kingdom Metazoa; phylum Arthropoda; class Insecta; order Hymenoptera; family Apidae; genus Bombus; species Bombus confusus. The sequence goes on from JACXIV010000045.1 coordinate 3,508,038, forward strand.
TTCGAAGCTGCCTCTCTTCGAAAACTGTCGAGAATTTCATCAGCTGTACGCTGTGTTCTGACCCGGCGTATTCCCCAGTTCGTTAACGTTTCGGCAATTTTGTTCCCTAACTGAGACCGGAAGTTCAAAGGTTAAACTTTCCGGCGTAAACTTGCTCGCGAGCAGTAATTTATTTAGGAGGATCATTTTTCTTCGGTTTTCGCTCTCGAAGACACGGCAGAGTTGCTATTAATGTAACTGAAATTGAACTGAGAACTATGTTAAGTATGGAAGACTAAACGTCCCGTAAAACTACTTTAACGTTGCTGTTGATTACATGAAAAAGATCGAGCATGTTAGATCGTAGCTTGGCTTAATAATTGTAGCTTCGCTGTGCAACTTAAAAGCAAACTAAAACCTAAAACTTATCAGTTATTGTTAAGACTTGCATCTTTCAATCTGTTACTATGTTAAGTATGGAAGACTAAACGTCCGGTAAAACTACTTTAACGTTGCTGTTGATTATATGAAAAAGATCGAGCATGTTAGATCGTAGCTTGTCTTAACAATTGTACCTTTGCGTTGAAACTTAAAAGAAAACTAAAACCTAAAACTTATCAGTTATTGTTAAGACTTGCGTCTTTCAATCGACCAGCTTGCGTTTAAACTAACGTTCAAATCAGAAAATCGATGAAAATGTACTTGTCATGTTTTCCTCGTGTGCTCCGCGACGATTAAATCCCAGCGAAAAAAAGCAGTTTTGAAGTTCTCGTTTATAGGTTAATTTCAAGTGGCATTGCTATTAAAGACGACATAGATTGAACGTCTACGTGGGCAGTGTTATCAACGCGCGTGTCACGCGATCGTTGTTTCCGCGAATTTTTTTACTGCTCCGCCTGCCGACTGTGTGAAACGTAGGTACGCGGCTATATCCTGACTCTTGTTTCCTGAGAAGAAGGGAGGAGGAGGATGACAACGGGATAGAGATCAAAGAGACGAGTGTCATAAGCTGTGTTGTAGAATGGAAACGTTTTTTCCAATGAAAAACACGGAATCAAGCTGAAACACTATCGCTTGATAAAACGTATAACGAAATTGAAACTGACAGAAACAATGGAAACGGCGTCCCATTTCGAGATATATGTATATTCATATTGCGTATCGTATAACCGGAATTTTGAGCATTAACTACAGCACGGTGCAAAATTAAGTGTAACGTTAATATCTTCGTACAGGAATTCTACTTTAACGAAAGATTTCACTTTTACAAACATCGTAAAACAACTTGAAACATCAATAGCAATTCCATCTTTATTCTAAATTCTTGTAGAAATTATGTTAGTCAATTATACGTTTAAGTTATAAGTTTGTTCATACAAGTTTAGAAGATCTTGCACAGCAATTTCGAACATCCATACCAATTCCATCTTCATTATCAATCTTTCTTTTGTATAAATTATATTGGAGAATTATACATATAAACGATAAGTTCGTTCATGTAAGTTTGCAAGATTTTGTACGACAATTTCAAACTATATCAGTTTCATCCTTATCTTACATCCCCTTCTCTACATGAATTATATCAGTCAATTCCGTAATTCGATCAAATCTTTTCACTATGTTTAAAACAACAAGTTCAAACATCGATGTCAATTCCATCAATACCCTGAACTAATATCTTAAAATAAAAATTATTTCGATCAATTAAACGTCTTAATATGTATACCAATTCCATCTTTCCACGGAACCTCCATTTTGTAGAAATTATTCTACTAAATGTTATTAACTATACGATGAAGCTCACGTCCTAAGTTTAAAACATTTTGCACATCATCAAACTTTAACAAACAGAATACTTTCGGTCTGCAATACGAATCACGTTCAGTTTCAATAGCTCTCAACAATAAAATCTCTAGATTCTTCGAACAAATTGTCTCCAAACATGTTCAAACCACGGTTATGTAAACGGGTGTCGACAGTCGCTAGGGAAAACCGTCCCAAAAATTGAGTCGCGAAAAATCAACACGACTGACAACAAAGTTCTCGTTCTTGCGAGACAGACAGAGATGAGTAGAGTTGTCCTGTCCGTGTCTGACACATTCGTAGCACGTCACGCATGTGCAGAACGAGAACCTTCTTGTCTTCCATGTTGACATTTCACGGCTCAATTTTCTGTATTCTTTTATACTTTCGTTAGACGAGTGCCGAGACCTGTTTATATCTTTGCTTGCCGACTCAAACAATTTCAAATATGCCCCAATCGAATAGAAAATCTCCATTACGTTTCTACTTCCATCGCGTCAAATATAAAATACATTTAGAACTCTATCAATCTGGTCTTAGTCTAACGACAGCACTGCTTCATCTTCGGCTGTTTTGCGACGCTACAAGTGCAAGGTTGTACCGTTTTCACGAACAGTGGCGTATCTCGCGACGAGTCAGCCCTGCGGCGCCGTTGAAACGACGAAGTTTTCTTTGTACATTTTAACAAGCCTCTGCCCCAAAAACTTACGTGTTCCTAATTCTGCCATTGTCGATGCAACCGTACCGAGCAACGATACCGTTCATCGTACTACGTTCAACTACGAGGTTCAAACTACGTTCGACCGTACCGAAGCTCGCGCGTATGGAAGCAAAGTTTCGAACGCGGAAATACACGCTTGGCGAGGCGACGTGGGCGATGACGGTTCCGTGGTAAAACCGTGTCGAATATCAGAGGGTGTGAGTCACTGGACCGCGTTTTTGTCTCTCTTTGGATCGCAGATCACGAGTGCGGAACGCGAAGTAGGAGTCGAGCGGAGCGGAGGTAGATTGAACGTAATGTGCCTCTTCCTCCGACGCAGATACAGTCACGGTCACCACACACTCATACAATCCATCGCCTGTGTTCGTACGTGTGACTGTGTACGTGTATATCGGTACTAGCAACACCGGCAACTCTTTAACGAATCCACGGACAGACGCGCGTAAGAACGAGACCCTCTTCTTCCGTGATGTGTCCCAATGGTGGTCGTTTGACGGTGGAATTGATTCTTTGATGGTCGGAGCGTTTCGATACGTAGGGTTGATGCTCGTGCTGATTGTTACACCGCGGACTTTCATGCATTTATAGGAAATTTGAAAGTGCAGAATTGCAGAGTGTACGCAATGTGAAGAAATATGTAGAGTACTCAGAGAATGCTGCTTTCTATGATGCTTGTTGGGTAGAACAATCGCAAGTTGAACCTGTCGAGGTTCTACTTCTTTTTAATTATACTCTGAAAAATGTGAATTTGCATAAAAATCCGCGGTCTGGTAATGGCGGTTCTAAGTGGAAGAGGAGGGACAGAAGTGGGGCAAAACCTGACTTCTGCCTGGATAATTGGAATCCTTTTCGTAGGAGAAGCCCGAGTCGCGTGAGAATTTAATCTGCCAGACTATTAAATCGTGCAGCTGATAATGAAAACACATTTGTCAAATATTTCAATCTATGCCTCACCTAAAAATTGATTTATGCCGTAGCCTTATTCGATTCAACGTAATTCGCCTGCGGTGTAATCGTTCTAATTGTTATTTAATTATAAAACGTTTCGTTTAAAAAATAGTTATCGCTCGAAGAAGCATCGAAAAATAAATTTCTCTGTATCTGAGAATTAGTGGGCGAATAAAAGATATATTTGTACGATACGGTATTCGGTATTCGCAGTTCAATATTTAGATGAGTATTTACTTTCTCGCCAGTGTCAGCCCATTCATTTTCCTCGCGCCATTGTCCAGAAACGGACGATCCGCTTCAGGCATCCGATTGTAGCGACTAATTTATCGCTTTGGAGTAGCATGGTTCTCGACACTTCTCAAGAATGCGAGCAAGGAACGTGGTAGCCATTATTCAGCGCGGATTGTGTCGTATTGGTAACGAATGAATCATCGAATAAAATGGCTGGAAAAATACGATCCAATGACAATGGAAAGAATTTTTGTAGACAGTTTGTATACGCGGAGCGAGAAATCTAAATGGATATATAGTCTGTTGGAAATTAGAAAATTCAAGGCTAGCGGCAAGCAAAATCATCGGAACGTCATTATTAGACTGCGAATATTTACGTAAATTCATTACGTTGATGAGTAGAATTAAAGAAACGAAACTTTAAACGAGATACAAATTTTCACAGCGTGGTTTGTAATTGCGCGTGGCAATTTAAAAAAATATCTCCACGTATAGCAGGTATATGTAAATGCATATATTTCACGCACACAAACGTGTACAAACGAATATTTCATAATTATATTGTTAGATAAATACTAGTAATTAACGTTATACACGTATAAATATGTATTTATTTACTTAATTTCGACCTCGCGGTCAAAGAATGGTCTTGTTTGCATGTATAATACAGTTGCGTACACATACCACAATTTACACGATTGGAGTATTTACAACAATATTTATGACAGTATTCTCCGCAGTCATAACACGTACGAAGTGACGATATGAAACAAGTGCTCGTAAAGAAACGTCAGTATACTCGACTTTAATTAACCAAGCATCAAAGTAAACGTATCTCTGTGATTGCTTTACCAATCCTGTACACGCTCTCTGTTAAACATTTCATAAATCGTTAAACAGCCGGTCGACTGATCGAACGTAACTCAAACACGTTTCAACGCAGCAGTACGTTCTAGCTAAGCTAAGCTCGCCTACGATAGCAGCGCAACAGTCTAAACGGTTTGCTTGTCGAACGATGATAAAGAAGCGCGTAGGACTTTCCAGTCTCCCGGAGGTTTCTGATGTTTCCAAAGGATTGCCCCGGTTCTATCGGCGTAGCCTTGTGTAGCATATCGGAACGGGCGATTAGGGTCATTGGTTTTCCAAACCAGCGGAGCTGTTGCCGGGAACCGTTCCCAGGCTCTGATAAAGTCCGGTACGCTGCTTCTTCTCAACATCGATCGTCCCGGATGCGTTCGTCTCCGTGTGAACTCGCGCGGAAGCCTCTTCGAAACGAGCATCGTCCAAATCACGAAGAAACTGCTGTGCAGAGATGCAAAGTTGACGCTTCAATGATCCGATTGGACATAGCGCGGTGGAGCCACTTTTCATGATAAAGATAGCCTATACGAATTGTTATTATTAGATCTCCTCTCCCAATATGTGCGAAGATCCATTGGTTATAGTGTTATAGGTCTACTTCCAATTATAGTAATAGAGCACAGGCGAATTTTTGTTTTTAATTGTGGCCTTTCTCAACGCCTGCAAGACTTGATTAGCCACGGTGCAGCATGAGCTCGTGTTCGATCATGAAGATAGGTCACACGAATTTTTATCGTTAAACATGACTTTTCTTGATATCTGGAAGGTTGGTTGGTTACAGTGCAACGGGTCCAATTTCTCTTATAAAGCACACATGAGTGCTAAATATAATTTTTAAATAAATTACATTAATACTAATATAAACACATAATTCTTGTCACTAATTCTGGCTTTCCTCGATGCTTGAAACATCTGATCGACCCTGGTACAGTAGACCCACTTTTGATTATAAAGACAAGGCACACGATGTTTGGTTGTTCATAGCGAGATAAGTCCACGTTCGAATATGGTAACAGAAGACACGAGTTTTTGTTATTAACCCTTTGCGGACGCAGCCGCTCGACAAGCGAGCGTTACTGTGGACGAGAGATATTAGCACGTGTAGTTGAGGAAATATACACGTTGAACGTTTGCGTTCTAAAAGCTAAAACTTTATTTAAATGCAAGAAAATTTTCTGTCAATATCCAAGAAAACGTATTTGATTTTGCTATATTTATGTATGATTCGATTTATATTCTTGCACGGTGTGTGGTATCTTTCGGTATAGTACGACGATTCTTCTTCCACATTTGATTTTCCGATTGGAACATACCACGCAGTCTTTACTTCTTCCTGTAACATCTCGCAGAAAATATATAAATACATAAAATATATAAAGAGAGAATATATATTGAAATAAGGTTTCATTGCTGAAGATCTATAATTTTCTTTCGTCAAAAACATAATACTGTTTAGTTTACTATAGCCATGCGTATTTACACGCATAATATCGCTCAGAAAAATGAACGTACGTCAGCCACTTCAAAATAAGTGTCCGGAAACTGTGAACAGACACGGCCAGCTATATCTGCCACGCGTAAAAATATTTGAGCAGATATATCTGTCACTCGTCCGCAAAAGGTTAATTATGACTTTCCTCGACACTTGGGAGACTCGATTGGTCGTAGCGCGATAGAGACTTACTTTCAGTCACGAAGATAGGACACCTGAATTTCTATTATTAAATATGACTGTTCTCGATATTTGGAAGGTTTGATTGGTCACAGTGTAGTAGGTTCATTTTCGTTTATGTTAATACAGCACACACGAATTTTTGTTATTAACGCTTCTTCTCGACACTTGCAAGGTTTCACCGATCGCAGTACAATAGGCCCATCTTTAATTGTAATAGTAAGATACACGAATTCTTCGGTTAGGTACAATTCTTCTCGACACTTGGCTTATTTTTCAATTATAGAGATAAAGCGTACGATTTTCTGTTCTTGGATATGGTTCTTTTTCATGCGATCCTTAATGCGTATAATTCTCAATCCAAATCACGAACAAACTGTGTTTGTTATGGGTTATCCTGATTGAAGAACTCCGCCGTGTCGAGACAGAGACTTTTAATTGAAAATCGGGCGAAATATCGAATTCTCTTGGCTTCATTGTGACCCACGAGGAGTTCCAACGGAGTTCGACTCCTCGAATGGTTCGAGAACAAGATACGGAGGACGGCTATTGTGCGTGGATCAAGTGCGGGGATGTTGGTGTTGATCGAGAAGCGAAATACAAAATATCAGGAAATTCTATGTTTTTCTATACATCGTAGCGCTCTAACCGAACCTTCGAAACTCAAATTTTATCTTCTCAGTTTTCTATCAATACAATCGTCCAAGCGAAATACGTAAAACGCAAAACATCCATTATTTAAATTCTCGATGTTTGAACTTCTGGCTGGAAATATCGATTATGTGTAAATCTTCGACGCTTGAACTTTGTTGCGCGATTATTTTCTCTGACTACATGCCTAACGATAACAAAAGGAAAAAGAAAATCAAGACTTTACGAGGTAATGTCTGAAAAGCAATGTAGGAGATCGAATATAGAAAACAAAAGTTCGTCCTTGTTCTACACTTCCTCCGTTTTATCGATATCTATAGCATTATTTTCAATAGGATACATTCGAAGAACGCGCGAACCGCGATATAAAATCCAGTTACGAAGAGCGAGTAAGCATCCAGCTTCAGTTGAATATCGCAGAGTAAAGGTTAACGCCCGAGAATCATCGAAACGCTGTGTATTTACATATACAGTAGATTTGAAGTTCTGCGAAAAACGTGGCACTCGTCTGAACAGCGTCGTCCCTTTCCACTTTGGCCGCGCCCGACGGTTCCTTTTCACTACGGCGGTGTCTGGCGGTCCTTTTCCACTTCACCTGGCGCGTGCCAGCGAAACGAGAAGGTCGAACCATCGGCCGTCTTTTCTACTGCGACCCCTCAGCCGCTTGTCTGACTACTCACCGGGCGAAGTTACTTCGAACGTAGAGACGGAATCGGCGTTTACCGCGGCTCTTATCGCGCCCGACCGAGTTAAATAATTCAAACGGCGCCTGCCGCCGGTGGAAGAACGCCGAGAATTCGTCGGCTGACTTTAATTGCACGTGCACCGACCACCTCTACTCGTCAGCGAATTCCTCCTCGAACTGTTTTTCTTTTATTCCTTTCGATTTCCTTTTTCTGTCGGATGAGTCGGATGAGTTTGGAAGAATCTCGGATCGATCGTTGCTAGGAGCGAAGGCATGCGAGGTAATTGTTGTATTTGGATACAAGAGATTAAAAAAAAGAAAACTATACTGGTAATTGTACATACGTAATAATACAAATTATGTACGCGCTAAATTGTTTAGAATATTAGTTGGGGACTTTTGAACGTGGTTGATGATGAGCGATGTAATAGTATTTTTGTAGGGAATTGTATGGTTGATTTTGACACTGTTGTTCTCACATCTTCGCATCTCGTCGGGTATGTCCTTCCCTTTAAAGATTAACGATCACGTTGAGCTTGAGATTATATTTCACTCGAAAGCCAAAAGGATAATACGGAATTTCCGCAATATCGCGAGAGCAAGAGTAATTCACAATGACGAGGGTTAAAACACGGGGTCCCTGGCGCACAACTCACTAAGCTTTTAACCGAAAGTATCAGCGAATTGATGAGATTACGACTTCCTCGTAATCTGACAATTTTACGTCGAACGAGAGAACAAGATGACCAGTAATTGGTAAACTTTGATCGTAAAATTTCATTCGATTTATTATCAAGCTTACTATTATCACGCAGGAAAACGTATGTACCAGTACTTTGTGGGCGGTGACTTGTAAAATTTCATTAACAATATTAACGTTATCGCGCAAGCTCGAAAATATCGACGAACCTCCCCTTTCAAACAGAGAACAGGAATTGTTGAAATCGGTGAACGCATTATGAAATTATGCGTGAATATATACCTTCAAATACGTATATACGTGTGTATATATATATATATATATATACACACACACATATATATATATACAGAGAATCTCGTTTTTTCGAAGTCGGTTAAAAGACAATTATCGAGATTCACCGCTTAGACGTACCAATGATCGTTTACTGTTTGTTGTTGATAAATCGACACGCGTGTAATACAGAGGAAAATGCAGAAGCGTATCACGGACACGAGCGTGAGACACGTGAACAGCAGGACCGCGAGTGCATCGTGTGCACTTAAACGAGCTCAATCGTACGCGACCCCATTTAAATAACGACGAATTGGATCCCGGAGTGTTTCCTCTTCGCTCTGCTTCCCTTCTTCGCGTTACAGTTCACGCTGTTCGCTCACAACGTCGTTTTCGATCTCTGCTTTCCCTAAGCCTGCCAAGCTAAACTGGATTTCCAAAGGAGTCGCGACTGTTTCTACAGTTTCTACAGTTTCTACATCTCTTCTGTCCTAATGTTCTTACTTGCAAACACGTCTCGTGCTTTATAACAATAACGACTACAACATCGAAGTGTATAAGCAATTCTACGTTCCAAGCGAACATCTCTGTTTCACAATTTCGCTGGCTTTATATTCTTCGTTTGAGAGGCAACTCTTGCACCATATAAGTAGATATATATAGGGAATAGAATAAACAGAAACGATATTTTCATGTTGGAAACTCTATTGTTCCGCGCGTACCGCAAGGGTTAAATAGATAAGGGAAGATAAATAAGGGTAGGAAATTAAAAAAAATATAGGAAGTTTTGACCTTAGGAAAATCATGGTTCCATTAATATTGGAAGGATCAAATGGATAATGAAAAAATAAAGAAATTCAAAATATACGATCCTTTTAAGCCGCAGGCTTTACGGTCCCCAAGCGTATCAAAAAGGCTAAGTAAATAAAGGAAGATAAATAGACCCGAAGTAGACGATGCTTTGAAGCCAGAAACTGGTACCGTGTGTACCACGACTGAATTAAACAAACAGAAATGAAAAAGATTCGAAAAATACACGATCCTTCAAAGTTAGAGAAATTTGGATTGCGCGACGAGTCGAGCGAATAAAGGTCGAAGTGAACGAATCTAACAAAAAGCTACAGAATGTAAGGAGACCTTTATGGTTAGAAACGTTATGGTCCCGCGTGTGTCCGGATGATTAAATGGATAAACAAAGATAAAAAGGATTAAAAAAAAAAAAAAAAAAAAAAGAATAAACGATCTTTTCACGTCGGACACGTTAAAACCGCGAGTGTACCAGAAAGATGCAATACATAAAGGAAAATTAGAGAAGAAAAAATTAGAGAAATACACAACGCGTTCAAGTTCGAAACGTAACGGCAGCGCGTGTACCGGAAGTAGGTGCTTCGGTTTGCAGGAAGGCGCAAGGTGAGGTCGATCAACTTGGCAGTGACGCGTCATCGAGAAGTTGCACGGCCTCGCAGCGTTGAAATAGCAAAGAGGGGAGGAGAGGCTGTCGATAGTATCCAATAACTGGCCGACGCTATCGCGTCGCCTGAGACCGCCAGTCGCCGGTTTTCCGGTTCTAACTGGATAGAAATCGCCGGGACGCCGTTCATTGTTCCTGAATGACTGGCCGAAATGGAACTTTGGCATCGTGGTTCACGTGGGCGACAAACGCCGCCTATGTCGCTTTCATTCACACCGCAGCTTTTTGCTGCGTTTCCAACGCCAGTTTTCCTTCCACCACTCGTTCTCAGTGTTTCCTGTCAATCGCGTACGACGAAGAAGCTCTTCTCGTTAACGCTAAACCTACCGACACTTCTTGTATACTTACTGGCCGCTCGCGATAGACGGGACAGACTACAATTTTTTCTTAGAAAAAAAAGGGAACTAGAAATAAATACCGAAGGATATATCGCATGCATGTTTTGTGAAAAGTCATAGATTAGCAAGCGATTTGATATCGTTTAAGTATGGTAAAATTTGCGTAGATATTTGAAAGCGGTCAATTTGACCGCTGTGGTAGGTTTAGTGCTAAATACGAATGGATCTTTAAGTAATATTCAAACAGAGCGGCATTTGGAGAAAGGTGGATAGTTCTGGGAATTAAAATGATCTTTTTCGACGTTAACTTTTGTTTTTCGACGTTTTTTATGATATATGGTTTCATAGTGGAATTTAAAAAAAAATACAAGATTCGTGGAATTGTTTGAAAATTTTCTTGCGTTTGATTGTAACCATTCGCACTTCGAAAGCTTCTCACGATACGCAGCTTTGCAACGAATCTGCTCGAAATTGCGAATTTTGTTCCGAGAAGGGAACGTTTCGAAACGTGTGTTTTATTTGCGACATAAATTTCTTTCCACGTTTCATTGTCATCGGTGATAACAGTACAGAAACAATTTGTCACCGGGTTACAGAGCATCGAAATTTGTTTTTGTCGTTTGAGTGGAAAATCTTCAGCCGATCGTAAGGTTTTGCTGCGATTCACCGTTTTCGAAGGATATTTAATGACGCAAGGAGGCGATTTTCGCTCGAACTTCTAGTTAGCTACTAAATCAGCGTAGGAATTCGTCGACGAAGGTTGTATTTCGCAAAAATGCAAACTCATCGATTCTTGATATAGCCGCGTCAACTTTTATCACGCTTCCACTTGGATTTTTCATGCAAAGCCAGAAGGGACAGTGTATTTTTTACCGACTTGCCACTTAACGCAACATCTGTTTATACACTTTTTGGCAGAGGTACTGGGCGGAATTAGTCTCTAGAATTACGCTTGACAATTTCTCACGAGGGATTTCCAACGCGTCATCGTTCCTAAGCGGTTAATTTATATTTGTAACAGAGGATTCAGAAAGCGCAAATGTGTAAGGTCAATAATTTTGGGCAAGCGAAATCGCGCAATTCTCAGCTGAATTGGGTAACAAGCTACTTGAGGAATGGTTACGGCTGTGTAATCGAGCAATGGACAAGCAATCGTAATTTTTTACCCCACGAGCAAATAAAAATTCAGTTAAATGTAATTATAGAAATTAAATGTACTGAAATTAATCGTTCCAAAATTTGGTATTTTAAAAAAGGTATTAATCAGCTAAACGCGACAAACGTATCTGTTTTCGCGAGAACTTATATCGCAAAAATATGAAAAAAAGTCAGTTATTCATAAACAGAGTAAAGAAAGCGAACTTCTTTTCTCGTAGTGCAAGAAGAATTTTGTTTTAAAAACGTCGAGTATTCTCGAATGTAATTCGTACCAGAAATTAAATAACTTTTAATGAAACCATCAAGAAATAAAAGCAGTAGAGACAGATAGCGAAGTATCTTGTCTGTTGATCGATATGAAATAACGAAAAAAGCAGCATTATCGTGCCATGTGATATGGCGCCAGTAAATTTCACAACATTAACGCAACAACGGCGCGACGTAACAAAAATCAGTCGATTAGATAAAGCCGGGGCATTCTCATTTCGCGATACGTTTATCTAGAAAGCCAGCCACTCATGAGTCTCTTGGGACATTAGCGCCAAACAAGTTGAAAATAATATTCCGATGGGATAGGTGCAATCGGCTCGAAATTTTCAGTTCAGGGGCCACGAAAATTTGTGAGCCATAATACGCGAGCCAAACTGACCGTGAAAAACGAATTCTCCGTGGAAACGGAGCTCTGAAATTCCATGGCGGTTTGTTGCTCGTAAATTTACCTTCTCTCTTTCTAAAGCTAATAAACGTCGCACGAGTTACGTTTCTGAAAAATATTTTCCGAGTCGATTAAACGCGAAATGTTGTGAATTACTTAAATTTTTTTTTATCGCGATTTGTTACGCTTTCAGCACGTCTCAACCTCGCTTTTCGTAAACCTTTTAATTTTATTATCTTGGCGCATGACTAGTGTCCGACGTTCTAAAGAAATCGCTGGATTACTTCCGTTTAGCGTATTCGTTGCAAGAGGATGCTACAAGTAATCGTAAATATCGGATAAAACGTTGAAAGATATTTGTAACATCATCGCGATTCGTTATTTTTTAATTTATGGATCCTGAAAGCTTTGTATTTCTGTGATACTTTGTTAATCTAGATGAAGTAATACCAGAGAGCATTATCGAAATTATTTCTCGAATTCGTGCAGATTATGCTAGGATTCTACCCCTTAATCCCTCGATTCGGAAACGTTGCTGCTGATAATTAGGAAATTCAATTCTCCGTGAAAATTACTTCCTTGTGATCCACAGGCTTTAAGTTAACTATATACTCTGCATACTCCTCCGTTATTTGAATAATTCCAAAAATCTTGTATGCCAAAATCTTCTACCTAAATATACGATTAATATCTAACCCTATTTACCTAATACGTATTGCAACCCTACATGTATCAACTGCGCCACCTTTCTAATCTGAATACCTATTACTAGAAACCAATAAAACTGTATTCCAGTAATCCTATCTGTGTATCACACCTCTAATCCGATAGATCGCGATCGAACGCAACCCCAATTTACCCCCCATTTCCCAAATCTAATTTGTCCTCGCATTTAGCATTAATTTAATCCATGGTAAAGATATAGCTATGATATACCCTACACGTTGCTTCAATATTTGATACCAATGTCAAAAACCCTCTACCTAAATACATAGGATAGAAACCTAATACCTAATTCATATTATAATTCTGTTACACTTTTCTACTGTATCTTTTTCTCAAATTTACTTTGTCACGTTTAATATTAATCTAATCCACGATAAAGATATAGCTAGAGTATAGCCTAGATGTCGTTTCAAATATTTGCTAGCAATGACAAGAATCCCCTACCTAAATATGTAGAATCGAAATTTGATACTAATCTACATTGTAATTCTGCTATACTTTTCTACTATGCTTTTTTCCAAATTTAATTTGTCCTCGCATTTCATATTCCATAAATCCATAATAAAGTTGTAGCTACAATATGCCCTACACGTCACTGGAATATTTGATACCAATGCCAAAAATCTTCTACCTGAATATGTAGGATAGAAGCCTAATACCTAATCCATATCATAATTCTGTTACACTTTTCTATTGTATTTTTCCCCAAATTTAATTTGTCACGTTTAATATTAATCCAATCCACGATAAAGATATAGCTAGAGTATAGCCTAGATGTCGTTTCAAATATTTGCTGGCAATGACAAAAATCCTCTACCTAAATATATGGAATAGAAGCCTAATACCTAATTCATATTATAATCCTGTTACATTTTTCCCCAATGTAGTTTGCCATATTTAATATTAATTAAATCTATGATAAAGATATAGCTACAATATACCCTACAAGTCACTGCAATATTTGATACATATGTCAAAAACCCTCTACCTAAATACCTAGGATAGAAACCTAATACCTAATTCATATTATAATCCTGTTACACTTTTCTACTGTGTTTTTTTCTCAAATTTATTTTGTCACGTTTAATATTGATTAAATAATTAAATATTAATTAACTGATTAAATCTATTAGTCGTTTCAAATATTTGCTAGCAATGACAATAATCCTCTACCTAAATATGTAGAATAGAAACTTGATACCTAATCTACATTGTAATTCTACTGTACTTTTCTGCTATGCCTTTTTTCCAAATTTAATTTGTCCTCACATTTAATATTAATTTAGTCCACGATGAAGATATACTCTACGCGTCGTTTCGATATTTGCTATCAGTGGCAAAAATCCTCTACCTAGATGCTCAAATACCTTCTCTACCTAAATAGAATAGAAGCTTCATACCTAACCCGTATAATAATTCTACTATATTTCATATATAGTTTCAACAAACTCCACTATCCTCCTAATCGCGATACCCAAAAGCCAAAAACCTACGACTTCACATCCTCGATCCTTCCCCCGAGCCACGATTGAACTCAATTCTGTAGAACCTACTACCACTACCCTAATCATTAACAAAATACCTTCATCCGTTCCCAAATCCTCTCCCACTCCCAATAAAAACATCGTCTCACCACAGTGTGCGTTCCACAATGCGTTCCATCATCATCATCATCATCATCATCATCATCATCATCATCATCATCATCATCATCATCATTATCATCATCACCACCACCACCACCACCATGAACCACCACCACCATCACCATCGTCATCGCCGCCATCAGCTTCTCTCCATCTTGTTCGTCCTCCACGGCGCTGCATCTTCTTCGCCGTCGTCTCTCGATTCTCGACGCGGACACGTCGTATCCGTGCGGCGCGGGAATAAGAAATTAGCTCGTGGGCCGTGAACACTCACACGCACGATGGAAAACACGAGCACAGGCACACGTACACACGATGGAACGCGCATAAGGTCGACGTGTCGGGTCGTGGTCGCAGGACGCGCGTCGAGATATCGGTCTCGATTGAGGAAGTCGAGGATAAAAGGAGTGAACCTTATCGTCGGCTGGTCGGCCATTCAATAATTGCCGAGGCGCTAATCGAGCCGTCCTAACCGGGACCTAGTCGGTTTACCGGTTCGAACCGGTGCGGACGAGCCACCGAGTCGACGATTCGGTGAATGGCGAGCTCGAACCAGAAAGAACCGGACGCGCCATTCACCGCTGGTGGAAGAGGAAGGAACGGAGTACTACACGCGAGTCGATGCTTTTAGACTTTACACGCGTTCCACGATCGTACTCAACAGCTGCTCAGACCTCTTCGACCTCAGCCGCGTTCAACGCTTTGTTTACAAACAGAGAGTATGGAGAACGGAACGCGCGAGTGGGATCGGCGCGAAATTTGAGAGAGCCGAGCGCGGCGTGGCGGTGCGCTGGTATGAGGGCGTTTGAGGATCAGACGTTCTTCCTCTTTTTATTTTATTTTGCGAACGTTTGCATTCGTTCTGAAGATTTTGCTAGTTGGGCCTAAAGCATAAAATTTGTTGCATTCGTAATTAATGTTCGAGTCTCTTCTTTCTTCTGTTTTTTTTTTGTTTTGTGAAGGTTTGTATTCGCTCTGAAGATTTTGGAGCAGGTTTGATCGGTAGTTATGTTAAGCTATGAAAAGTTTAATGCATTCGTAATTAATGTTTGAGCATCAGGGATTCTTCTTCTTTTCTTTTTTATTTTCTGGAGATTTAGATTCGTTCTGAAGATTTTGGAGCAGGTTCGATCGGTAGTTATGTTAAGCTATGAAAAGTTTAATGCATTCGTAATTAATGTTCGAGCATCAGGGATTCTTCTTCTTTTCTTTTTTATTTTCTGGAGATTTAGATTCGTTCTGAAGATTTTGGAGCAGGTTCGATCGGTAGTTATGTTAAGCTATGAAAAGTTTAATGCATTCGTAATTAATGTTTGAGCATCAGGGATTCTTCTTCTTTTCTTCTTTTTTATTTTCTGGAGATTTAGATTCGTTCTGAAGATTTTGGAGCAGGTTTGATCGGTAGTTATGTTAAGCTNATGAAAAGTTTAATGCATTCGTAATTAATGTTTGAGCATCAGGGATTCTTCTTTTCTTCTTTTTTATTTTCTGGAGATTTAGATTCGTTCTGAAGATTTTGGAGCAGGTTTGATCGGTAGTTATGTTAAGCTGTGAAAAGTTTAATGCATTCGTAATTAATGTTTGAGCATCCGGCATTCTTCTTCTTTTCTTTTTTATTTTCTGGAGATTTAGATTCGTTCTGAAGATGTTGGAGTAGGTTTGATCGGTAGTTATGTTAAGCTGTGAAAAGTTTAATGCATTCGTAATTAATGTTTGAGCATCAGGGATTCTTCTTCTTTTCTTTTTTTATTTTCTGGAGATTTAGATTCGTTCTGAAGATTTTGGTGTAGGGTTGATCGAGGGTTAGGAAAACTGTAAAGTTTAGAGATTAGGGATTTTTTAATCGAAAATCTATATTCATTCTGAAGATTTTGGAGCAGGGTTGACAGGAAGTTAGAATCGAAATAAGTTTGTTATATTCACGTTATATTCAGACTATAATTGATGTCTATTTAATAATACATAGAATTAATTGCTCTGGATTGAGTCTGATCTTGTATATACGTATGCATATATTACAATCATGTATCGATTCACTAAATATACACTAACGTTAATTTTATAAACAGATACCTAAAATGTATTCACAAGTAATGAAATTTAAGTCTTCACTACTAGAATCTACTAGTAGAATATGTTTTACTTATCAAATCCATATATGTAATATAATCTATATACTAAATGCGTACATTTATTCACTGTAACATATACATCAGATTCAGAAACCAATTATTCGAGAAAGAAACGAAGAAATGTTGACCAGTATGTAAAGCATTAATCGTAAATAGCTTTAGGTAACTAAATCACCGAGTAAACAAATAGCGCATGCAACTTACTCCAAGATAAGTTATCTGCGCCATGATAGTCAGTGTTTGAAAAATGATTAAGCGATCGTTTACGTTCACCTTGCTCGATTGACAAATATGAAGTTCCATGAAGCGATGTTTCATTAAAGAAGCTACGGCGCTAAAGCATTTTTATCGGCCTTTTTTCCAAGAACTTTCTTGCTCGTTCTAAGATCGTTTATCTTCCTGTCCGATTAAACAAAGCACTTCGAAAGGCTCGCATTTCTTCTCTTAATAAAACTTTGCTTGCCGAACAATCTATACCATCTCCTGCTCGATGATAAAAGACAAGATTCATCTGCTTGTTATTTTATTTTGACTTGGTCCTTCGTCAACGACATTCAGTTCATCAAGCGTTCTTTTTTCGTAGCATGGACACGTTTTAAACGCGATATAATATTCATAAGAGTATCACACAATTTTATGAACCACTGTGTATTATTGAGACGAACGCTGCATCCAGGCGATAGCATCGGCGATGACCGTTCACTTCGGTAGATTAACTCGTCGAATTGCTTGCTGGAATACGGCGAAATTCCTCTGCAATAAGATTTTATTCGCACCATCGACCGAAGCACCAGGTTAGCTTATTTACGTTTACGACGCCCGCAACCCTAGAAGAATCCTGAATTTCCGAACGATACTAATTTCGTTGAAACGTCTAATTTCACCTGCAGTACGTTGCACTCCGTTCTTAATTTTTAGCAAAGAATTCGAACACCCAAGGTGAAGAAGACGATTCAATCGCTTCTTGATACTTGTATTCTTATTTCAATCTCGTTTGAAAGCTTCGTTAATTATGAATTGAAACGTTTAATAAGTTTTTCCGATAAAATATTCTGTCCACGACGAAAGGATTTTCATTTGGAAGTAAAACGATCGATGATGTAAATTTCGTACAAATTGACCAAACTACGGACGTCTGTGGGAATTCGCATTTTTACTAACGCGCACGAGGAAGGAAAAATTTTATTTGAAAGCTTCGACATCTCCGAATTGACAATAGCTTCGTGAGAAATCGATTCAACACCGTCGAAAACCGAGCCTACGAACATTTCATTCGTCAAACGTCCCAAATCGTCGAATAATCTTCTTCTCTTGTGTTCTCTTCCTCCGCAGCAAGGAGATAAATAAAATGAATAAGCGAGTGAACATTTACAAGTTGAAGATTTTGTCACAACGTTGATTCTAACTAAACGTTTCGTCAATTACGTTAATTCGTTTTCGTCTAGATGAACGTTAAAGAATGCCAGACATTTCCCCGTGCGATTTTCTCCATTTGTTACGCAGCGGCGTCCATTCAAAGGAGCTTTTCTCGAATCGAAACGATTTCAACGGTGGAATATCGCGTCGTAGAGAGGAGAACGAAGGCCCGCGGAATCTTGGCACGCGATCCTTTGTGTCGATTCGCAAATCCATCGTCCACTTCCATCGTCGTCCATTTCCACTGTCGGGCCATCGGAGCGGCAAAAAAGGACGAGGCGATGAAATAAATTCCGGTGTGGGCCAAACTGCGAGACCGAAGGCCCATTACTTCGCCATTATCCGCCGCAGAATGCTCATCCCTCTCCGCCACGGTGTCCCGTAATTCTCTTGGCCTGGTTTTTACCTCGTTTCCAATTCCATCATTTTCCACGTTCCGCTTTAATTGCCAACTTCGCGTTTTTCCCTTTTCCGATGGATTGGTGACCGGAAAAATGCGAGGAACAATTAAGTCGCTCGGCGTGTTGCAGCAATCCGAACAGGATTCGATTGTATTTTTGTTTCATTTTGTACACGCGGTATGTATTTTCAATCTTCGTTATTTATTTTATACTCCGCGGGTTGATCGTTGCCCCGAAGACCGAAATACCGATAACACGTGCAGATAATAAAATACGCAGAAGAAACAGGAAATGATCAAAGAGTATTTTGTACGCGCAGAAGCCATTTCGAATACGATATTGCAGAAACGCGAGAATTCAGAGTTATTTGAATAATTAGCAAAGACAGTAGTGACATTAAAGCTCGTACACTCGCTCGTGTGTATACATCATTCATAAAATAAATGTATTATTCCTTATTGAAATACATTATCAATTATCGGGAGAAAACGCAGTAATAGCGGAGCGTTATAATTAGGTCGCTGCATACGAAATGTTATTTCAATGCGAATCGAATTTCACCGAGGGGAATTACAGACAGAGGCAAGATTTCGACAATTTTTCCATTCCGCGATCAATAATTTATTGTACGTAAATACGAAACGATGCGATTTAATTAAATTCTAGTGGAAACTATATACTCACACGTATAATTAAATATACGAAGTCTTTTTCTCTTTTTCTTTTTCTCCAAAAAGCTATGCGTTGCCAAAGTTTTATCGGAAGAAGTCGTATTTCATAATTTTTATCAAAATCATAAGTCACGCGATCGAATAACTTGACACCGTTTGACCAGACAATTTACATAGTTATCGAGCATTAACACGCAAATGTGTGTTCCACCTTTTCTGAACGACCAGACCGCGCCTTTAAATTTCCTTCGAAAGGAAAGAAGGAAAAATCGAGCACGGCATTGCGGTGATTTTTCCACGCTTTCCATTCATCGGATTAATTCAATATAATTTTTCATTGCATTTATTTCGTGAAATCAGATGGATAAATAAGTGTTCGATATCGAAAGCACCAAGTCTGTGGGAACGATTGGCTACAGCGCTTTTTTGCAAGTACTAAGAACAAAAAGAAAAATGTCTAAACTACGAAATTAGCAACGCGAAACTTTAAAGACGAAGTTTAGTAATTTTTTAATAATGTTTAGTAACGAAAAGTTGGTAAATTACTAAGATGCTAAAAGGTAATTTGACGTTAGACGACAGATCAGAAATTAAACGTTTATATTCGTTTAAGATTTTTCTTTTAAAAACGATTGCTTAAACGATACATAATCTTTTTGGCCAAACATTACGTTATTTCGAACGAACGAAAATGACTTATACTTTACAAGTACTAAGAATAAAAAGAAAAATGTCTAAACTACGAAATTAGTAACGCGAAACTTTAAAGACGAAGTTTAGTAATTTTCTAATAATGTTTAGTAACGAAAAGTGGTTAAATTACTAAGATGCTGAAAAGGTAATTTGACGTTAGACGACAGATCAGAAATTAAACGTTTATATTCGTTTAAGATTTTTCTTTAAAAAACGATTGCTTAAACGATACATAATCTTTTTGGCCAAACATTAGGTTATTTCGAACGAACGAAAATGACTTGTACTTTACAAGTACTAAGAATAAAAAGAAAAATGTCTAAACTACGAAATTAGTAACGCGAAACTTTAAAGACGAAGTTTAGTAATTTTTTAATAATTTTTAGTAATGAAAAGTGGTTAAATTACTAACCTGTACGAACTAAATTTGACAAAATCAACGTACACTTTTATTCAAACGAACGCACCACTATATGTATATATGTATTTATGTACATATGCTTTATTTTCAACACGCCAATTTAATTACAACTATTTCATCGTTCCGTTATAATCGTCGAATTATATGGTTATTCGATATTTACTTACATAATTATATTCAACCGCAATATAAGTATGCTACGATTCAGTACACGTTGAAGGTGCAAATTATCCCAGTGTCGATACCTCGTTCTCCTAATTTTTTAATGTAAAACGACGCTACTGGAACAGTCGGAACGATTTGTTCTTTCGAAGGAATATACATATACGCAAACGGTTAATTAACACGGGCTTGCGAATGAACCTTGACAGGTATACAGCAATTTGCTCTGTTTGTCGTAGCCATGAAAGGCTGCCGAGCACTTTGCTACCGTCAATAAAATGTATAAACGTATGAACGATAATGTCGGCGGTCCATAAATAGGATCCAAAGGATCCAATCGAGATAGTTTCCTCTGACATCATTTTCTATCTCTCTCTCTCTCTCTCTCTCTCTCTCTGTCTCTTTCTCTCTTCTACTTTCAAACGAACAATTTCAAACATACTTCAGACATCGTTGCTGATCCAATTCGCAGAGGAGGAAGTTTTACTCGCAAACTGAACTCTGTGTACTCGCGCGGTTCCCCTCTGTTCCTCGGCCCTCCATGAAATCGCTCCTCATTCTTCATACGATCGAGGAACAAAACTTTCGTGATCCACGGAGACCATCTTGTCGAGATAGTCCATCGACTAGAGGGTACTCGCGATTGAATCGTACAGATCGGTTGATGACACAGTGACGTTAATTAGATCGTTCTATCGAAACCTTTCTGATCCTAAGTTTGCTCGAGGTTCGTTTAATTTGGTTCCATAACGTACGTATGTAACTGGGAAACGGGAATTTTGATGAAATCTGTTTGGAAATGATAATTTTCTCGATCTTTGCGCGTTACGATCGGAATAATTTATGTCGTTTTAGTGTCGTTTATTATCGTTTGGTTGCACAGATGCGGATCTATTTGATTTTATAAAGTCGCGTAACTTGGAAATGGCGATTTTCATTCGGAATTGATCTGCAAACGACAATTTTCTGCGTTTTCATTGGAGTAATTCATTTCGGTATAGTATCGTTGTGTTGTTGTCGCTTTAGCAACGTTTACACGGATTCGTATTTTCATAAATACAATGAAGGGAATATGGAATTTGAATAAAAATATCGTACATGTTAAAATTGATTTAGAAAGGTCGTAACGTGTCTTTGGTTTCGGATATTTTGTACAGAATATTTCAGTAGACTGCACAGTTGATAAGTATATTTTAGGGATTAGGAGCAGACAGTTCAGATCGGTCCATATCTGAGAATACCTCGTTGCAGAATCGTAAGGAGCGAGCGAATCGTTCCTGATCATTCTCGTTAATAATTATAGTTGTAAATCTTCGTAATTGTTTACGTGTCTACATTGTTCGCCACAGAAGAATTTCAATATCTAACATCCTGACACTCCAAATTTAAATTAACATTAACGTAGAATGTTTGCAAGCAAATGTAACGTTGAATCTTACTTGACGCAGAGCTACAAAAGGATTGGTTTAAACCATGACCTAACTCATACATTCCCAAACTGTGTGCTCCAACTGATATTCGAATCGCGTCAAATATTACCTTTCAGTATTCGACCAGATCGAAGGTCTCGTCAGAATGATTATTTCCCTTCAGCTCCTCTCAGACGTACATATGCCGAATCAAGTACCATTAGCATTTTCGAGTGTCAGCTGCTCAAATTTTGCGGAGCCCTAACTTAAGGCGCGATATAGTAGCATTGCCATTTTCGAGTCTCAGCTCATCAAAATGTGAAAAGCCCTAACTTAAGGCACGGTATAGTAGCATTGCCATTTTCGAATCTCAGCTCATCAAAATGTGAAGAGCCCTAACTTAAAGCACGATATAGTAGCTTTACCATTTTCGAGTCTCAGCTGATCAAAATGTGAAGAGCTCTAACTTAAGGCGCGATTTAGTAGCATTGCCATTTTCGAATCTCAGCTCATCAAAATATGAAAAGCCCTAACTTAAGGTATACGGTATAGTAGCATTGCTATTTTCGAATCTCAGCTCATCAAAATATGAAAAGCCATAACTTAAGGCACGATATAGTAGCATTATCATTGTCGAGTCTCAGCTGATCAAAATGTGAAGAGCTCTAACTTAAGGCGCGATTTAGTAGCATTGCCATTTTATAATCCCTACAAAATGTGAAAAGCCTTAACTTAAGGCACGATATAGTAGCATTGCCATTTTCGAATCTCACCTCATCAAAGTGTGAAAAGCCCTAACTTAAAGTACGATATAGTAGCATTGACATTATCGAATCTCAGCTGCTTAAAATTTTCAGAGCCCTAACTTAAGGCGCGATATAGTAGCATTTCCATTTTCGAATCTCAGCTCATCAAAATGTGAAAAGCCATATCTTAAGGCACGATATAGTAGCATTGCCATTTTCGAATCTCACCTCATCAAAGTGTGAAAAGACCTAATTTAAGGTACGGTATAGTAGCATTACCATTTTCGAGTCTCAGCTGCTCAAATTTTTCGGAGCCCTAACTTAAGACACGATATAGTAGCATTATCATTTTCGAGTCTCAGCTGCTCAAAATTTTCAGAGCCCTATCTTAAGGCGCGATATAGTAGCGTTACCATTTTTGAGTGTCAGCTGCTCAAATTTTTCGGAGTCCTAACTTAAGACACGATATAGTAGCATTGCCATTTTCCAGTCTCAGCTGATCAAAAAGTGAAAAGCCCTAACTCTGACTTAAAGTATGGTATAGCCATCATTTCCAGGTGTCAGCCTATGAAAAATTGCTTTGGCAAGCCCTGACTTATTAGCCCTAATAATAATTTACCATTACCACTTTCCAGTCTCAGTTCATAAAATATTTGGGAAACCCTAGTCTGTGTTGTGACACAGTATCGTTGCCATTTATCCGTCTGAGCTGACGAGAATTTGGAAATACCTAGGTCCATTCCTAGGTTCTGAAGACAAGTGGACAGGCTGACAACGTGTACTCGTTCACAGAGGCAATGGTGCGTGGTACGAGGGGAACTGTACACGTTGCGTCCCGAGATTACGCACACTCGCATATTCACGATGTTCCTCGTACGTGGCCGTACCACGAGCTGATAATCACGTGCATGGACGAGGCTACGGTACGCGTCGCCATCGACTCACACGTGCACCGTGAACAAAAATTAACTGTGGGCAGGCAGATCACTCTTTTTCTATGGTAGCGTAATCGTTTCCTGGACTCGTTTCTTCCACCTTTTCCTGTTTCTAAATTTTCTAAATTTTTCTGCTACAATTACGTGGATCGGGATGATAAAAAGGACGGCAGGTCAACATTTCTGCTACGAACGAATGAAACGTACTCGAGCGAAGGATACTTTATCCAGATCTTCGTACGTGAATCGGATTATGCGAGTCGCTTTATTCTGAAATATCATAAATTGCTGCACGATAATAGATCGAACATACTCGAGCAATAAATACTTGCTTTCGCGTTTAGTCGCATTTAAGTTACCCGATTTATTAAGATCGTTATACGCCAATTTCATTTCCCTTCGACGAGTGTACTGAACGATCCGAGCGATCAGTCTTATATTTAAAACGGTATGTGATCGATTCAGCGTGTAAGGTTAGTTCAAAAGATCAACTTAAGATAAACTGACGAGAGGCGCCTGGCTAGATTATGTTTGCTTGCAACGTCCAAGCACTGTTTGCTCCAAGAGTTTAACGCTTCTATTTATATCGCAATTATTAGCAGACCGGCGTTTCGGTATAGTTAAACGCAGTCGAAACTTCGTATTCCAGCTACCTGTTCGACGATTCGTACTTCTTAATCGTAGTGGGTCCGTATCGTTTTCGTCCACACCAGTTCCACCGACCACAGCGTCCACCGACGACAACAATCGTCGACCCGTGTGTCGGAAGTTTGATAACCAACCGTTTATACCAAACTCGGATCGAGTACGGATTTCAGGATTGCATCTGTTCACCTTCCACTACTTCTGCCTCTACGTCTGCTCATCGACGAGACGTATATACGACGAGGCGGCCATATACTTACGTACACTTCGTACTTTAACTTTGAAACCTGATGTATTTCTACGGAACTCAGATAGAGCGGTATCAGCAATTTATTTCTAAGAATGTTAAACCTCGGTGTACATACGTGCAGTCGAAGTTTGACTTATTCCGAGAAAAGAATTATTTTGTAAATACTTTCTCGCGAGCTGTTGCTTTTGTAGCGGACAACTACTTACGTACGCTGCTGTTTCGCACATTTAAGCCAAATATAAACAACGCGTGTCAGTATCTGCTGAGCAGTGTTTACAGTTAGACGTGTTACAATGGCGCTGTGACGAGTAAAGGAGAAAATATTACGCCAGAACAACGGCGATCAGCGCAACAGCTTCGGAAGGATGGAACGTCCTACCGAGAGATTTCCGCAAAATTAGAAATATCCGTTATGGCTTGCTACCAAGCTGTGCAACGTATTAAACTTCATGGAATACCGGACAACGTTCCTCGTAAAGCGAAACGTCGAAAAACTGGTCAAAGAACTGATCGCAAGATTCACCGGTTATCCGAAGCGGACAGGTTCGAAACTGCAGTTGCCATCCGCGATGAGATATCAGCAGATTTTCACGAAAAAATAAGCGTTAGAACCGTCCAGCGAAGACTTAATGAGTTTCAATTATATGGACGAGTTGCCAGGAAGAAACCTCTCATTTCAGAAAAAAATCGTCGGAAGAACATTGAAACTGCACGCCCCGGCAATGGTCCGGAGTTATTTTTACAGATGAATCAAAGTTTAATCGATTTGGATGCGATGGTAGAGTATACGCGAGACGTCGCAAAGGAGAAGAATTTCATAAAAATTGTATTAAACCGACTGTAAAAGGTGGTGGTGGTTCGGTACTCGTTTGGGGCGCTATGAGAGTGAAAGGCGTAGGTCCTATTCATCGGACAACCGGAATCATGGACAGATACGTTTATTTACATGACTTACGTGCCAAAAGAATGGATCTATCAAGCGGATGATGATCCGAAACACTCTGCCAACAGTCGTCAAGACATTTTTCAGTGACAATTTTAATTCATGTAATGAAGTGGCCGGCACAATCTCCGGATCTGAATCCAATCGAGATGCTGTGGATCGATGTCGACGAATACGTAGAAAAGCAAAATCCGAAAAATATCGATGAATCGTACAGTATTGTACAGGAAGCGTGGAATTCGATACCTGCTGGCAGATGCGCTCGACTTATCGAATCCATGCCGCGAAGGTGTGCTGCAGTTATAAAAAATAAGGGTCTACGTACGAAATATTAACGTATTATAATCATTAGCGAATGGAACACGTGAAAATGTATAGGCGTTTCGATATGTACTTAAGCACGTGTCCGCAGAAAATTTGATACTTCGATATAAGAATATAAAATACCTTTTAATTGTAGCTAATTAAGGAAACCTATTTTCGTATCTTACTATGTACATCGTAAACTTATAGAAAATATAATTGATTTTCGTGTATTTGTTTAACGTACAAGCGTACAGGAAATAATACTTAATTTTATTAACTGTACGTAAGTATATGGCCACCAGTGTACATACGTGCGAACACGTCGCTCGTTCGCTCGAAAAAATCTAGTCCGAGCCAATACGAAACGGTCCGATTTTCGTTCCGGCCTGTTTTTTTCAAATTTGCTCGCGTGTAGATTGGTATCGGTTTGGACCGGATCCTTTTCGAGCGAGCTACGCGTAGCTACGCGCGTGTGTAGGTAGGTTCTGTCGATGTCGTAGACATAGAAGCGAGAATAGAACGTAAAACTGATACGCAATGCTGGAAACGGTATTTTGCCAGAACTCGATATAAACGGTCAGTTGAACCCTGTGTGGATGATGGTCGTTGTCGGCGAAGTCCGGTGTCGATGAGATTTTGTCGGTGGAGACAGCGTCGGAGGCAAACGATCGATACGGACTCGATTATCGCACTCATCGTCATTTTCTTGCAAGAGGACGAAGAAAACGAATGATGTTTGGAAAAAGACGAGAAATTTTGAAGAAAATTACGAGTAGAGAAGAAACGAGTGATCGACGGAAGGAATTCTTTCGCTATTATTTGTCAGAAACACGTTCCTCGTGCGATGTGCAAAGTGCCTAAATCGCTGAAGGCTGGTGGAAGTGCAGACGCAGATATTTTCGGCTCGATAAAGTTTGAAAACCGTAGATTTCGATAAAAAAGTAGCTGTATATATATTATGTGCGTTATTCGCTCAATTTTGCGAAGACCGCGGAGCTGAAATTCCATTTAATTAAAAATACATTTCTAGTTCTCTACCTTCAAACGTGAATGGTTAGCCGAGATTGAAAGTGGTGCGCGAGTCAGCTCGCTGCCAGTTTTTATGAAATAATCTGCCGCGTTTTGCACGGTGGAACTCCGTTTATCTAAAGTTGCCGGAGTAAACAGTTTATACGCACGTGTAATCGGAGTTCGTATAACAGTTGATCTATTTTCTCCACTAATTATTTTTCCTACCCATACACACAGCTCGCGTCGAGATGCGCCGATTCAATCGACAAAAGTTCGGTTAATCAGCCGCTAACTAAAATTTCGTTCCGACGAATGGAGTTTCACTGTGTTTAAAAAAATCCATTCTATTTCTTCGTATCCTGAAAACGTACTGCTGCAGAGAACAAACTGATAACCTCGCTAATTACGAAACCAAAGGGACCACGCTTTTGGGAATTCGAACGTATGGCCAGATACAGCTTCTTGAAATTTTCAAGTCGCGCAACTGTGATTTTCAGCCTACGAAATAAAATTTCGTTCCGACGAATGGAGTTTCACTGTGTTTAAAAAAATCCATTCTACTTTTTCGTATCCTGAAAACGTATCGCTGCAGAGAACAAACTGATAACTGCGCTAATTACGAAACCAAAGGGACCACGCTTTTGGGAATTCGAACGTAGGGCCAGATACAGCTTCTTGAAATTTTCAAGTCGCGCAACTGTGATTTTCAGCCTACGAAATAAAATTTCGTTCCGACGAATGGAGTTTCACTGTGTTTAAAAAAATCCATTCTACTTTTTCGTATCCTGAAAACGTATCGCTGCAAAGAACAAACTGATAACTGCGCTAATTACGAAACCAAAGGGACCACGCTTTTGGGAATTCGAACGTAGGGCCAGATACAGCTTCTTGAAATTTTCAAGTCGCGCAACTGTGATTTTCAGCCTACGAAATAAAATTTCGTTCCGACGAATGGAGTTTCACTGTGTTTAAAAAAATCCATTCTATTTCTTCGTATCCTGAAAACGTACTGCTGCAGAGAACAAACTGATAACCTCGCTAATTACGAAACCAAAGGGACCAAAGGGACCAACCATTCTTGAAATTTTCAAGTCGCGCAACTATGGTTTTCAGCGCACGAAATAAAACTTCGTCCCGACGAATGGAATTGCACCGCGTTAGAAACAATCCATTCTATTCTTTCATATTGCAAGAACGCATTGCTGCAGAGAATACGACAACGATTTAATTAATTATGAAACTAAAGCAGCGGTATATATACTAAACACAGCTTCTTGAAACTTTGACTCGCACCACTACGATTTCCAGCCATCGGATAATACACGACAACTAGAAAAAATAACGTGCGAGAGTATCTGCACGCCAATCTATTTATTATGGTATTTGTATAAATATATCCAAGTATATTAAGTTTCACATCGTTTCATTGTACTTCCATATTCCTACAAAAATTTGAAATTATAAAAATGAACGCGATAAAAAAACCCTTCATTGGAAAATAAGAGTATGTACGAACACATAATTTCTGTGGCCTCTGTACGCTGTACATAATAATAAACGTACCAAACGAATACCAAAGGACACGTCAAAAAAAGAAAAAAAAAAAAGGAAAAAGAAGGTAAATAAATTCCACCGATTTGATCTTCCACCTTCGATTTCATAATGGACCAGTGAATCGAAGAGCGATCGAGAGATCGACAGGCACAGGTGTGCCGTTGCTCTGTCGGCTGTTCCGGGAGGAAGCGAGAGGAAAGAGCAGACGGCCAAGCATCGCGAACGGCATTCATCGAGCGGTCGAGCGATTCGCATTGACGCGAGTTACGCAATCGTCGGCTGGCCTTGCGCCA
This sequence comes from Bombus confusus, assembly GCA_014737475.1. Lineage (NCBI taxonomy): Eukaryota > Metazoa > Arthropoda > Insecta > Hymenoptera > Apidae > Bombus > Bombus confusus. The sequence goes on from JACXIV010000045.1 coordinate 3,536,547, forward strand.
ATCTCGCGTATCACTCGAATTCGTTGCACGAAAAGAGAGGAGAGTAGCGTGCAGGCAAGAAGGAAAAAGAGAGAGATGACCCGACGAGCGAAAAAGCCGCGCCGCGACCGACGAACGCGTTTCTGCGTATGCTGACAGCGAGTTACGAAACGAGCAACGCGTGTGCCATACGCTTTTTCTTTCTTTTTTTCCCTTTTCTTTTTTATTATTCAGAAGCTTCCGACCAGAAGTCTATGACCACGGTCTATAAGCTGCGATACACAAGGTACAAAGAACTCACGCAGACGTTAGAAACGCGAGGTCGTTTCGCTTGTCATACAGTTTTCTCCGTATTTCGATAGTCTTACAGCTTACGCTAGCTTCGCTTCACTCCTCTTACTCAGCGAGTACGTTAGTCTCGCTTTATTTTTCTTGCTCGGTTTGACTCGACCTTATAATTCTACTCTTAGAATTCTATTCAGTCTCGCGCGTTAAGCCGCTTAGTCTGCTTTTATTTTAAGCATCGCCGACTATAGAGGAACGTCGTCGAATATGGAATAGCGTGTTGTTTCTTAGATGCCAGTGTTACAAAATCAATCGCAAACGGACGAAGACTTTCATGAGTATATTTATTGCGCGTATTTACGCTCGATTTAAGACTCCTTACGCCATTCGTTCGTTGTAACGTGGCTCGTCGTAGCCTACCTTACCGCGTTTTCCGCCCTTTTCCCCAAACGTTGAGACAAAGCGCGACTACTGCGTTTCGAAATAACAAAGAGACAAGTGTATTTTGAAAAGATTTCTTTGTTCGCGATTTTGGTATATATGGTACTTCGGTATTTTCTAGTACAACCGCCGCTCCTATTTGCACGCTTGTCGCAACGTGGAGCGAGATCGACACGCGTTTCCACCGTTTGCACGACCATCGCTTCGCGTCGTCTTTTCAATCATTGTTTCCTCTTCAAAGATTCTGTCAATTCTGCGAGAAGAAAAGAAAGAAGAAACAAAAACTCACTCTCTGCGATGAGACAGGCGGCCGGAACGTTTGTGATCGCATATTGCCGTATCCATCGTCTTACAAATGATTTAACCATAGCCTTATTACGATAAATCGCAGTAATTCGACGGTGCAGTCCTCTCGAGCAACCGTTTGCAACATTCAAGAAGCATAAAAATGCGACAGTGTGCGCGCTTCGTCACCAGCAGGAGTTTCAATTTGCATCGTCATTTTAAGCGCATGAAATCACCACGGTAATAATTATTTAAACACGAAATTTGCCAGGATTTTTGCCAACACGTAAACTGGTATTATAGGTTGTCCGGAAAGTTTCATTCGTTTTCTAATATTATTTTATTATTCTGTAAAGAATTGATTGTAGTTATAAATAAAAAAAAATAAAAAAAAATATTATTTTATCGAATTACGTATAATCGTGATAATAGAAACGCAACAAAATGGATCATACGCGATTCGGTAAAATAGAAAACGAAATATATCGCGTGTCTATTGTTTCCGTATAAAACGAAAGAAACTTTCCGGACAACCTAATACTTTCTGCACGACTGTCGTATTAACGCGAACAGTAGACTGAGGTAACGGCACTTTGATTTTGCAATTAGATTGCGCTGGAGCTATTACGTTTGCAACAAAAATTCCTATACGAAAATGTCGCTCACTTATAATAAGCAGGTTGTTAATAAAAAAATGAAAAGCAGAGGCAGTGTCACAGCCGATCCTGACCTCAGGTCGCTTGTAACACTGCGTGGGTTCGATGGTAACAAACATCTAGTGCGTGTTGCTACATTTTATAAAATGAAGATATTTTCTGATTTAATTGACAAGTAAAGAAAGAAAGTGAAATTTCTAACCAATTATCCGGAATCGTAATTCTGATAAATACGAACAAACTTTTGATTGCTGCATTTTTCATGTGCTCGGTCCTTACGCTCAGCACGTTGCACCCATTTTTCGTTTGGTTTCCTTATTACAGGAATATTATAGGATTCTGTGCACACCAGGCGATAGTATTCTGTTTCTTCTTCGTCGCGAGATTCGTTAGTGACTTTCTTAGAGGCGTTAAAAGAAGTTGCTTTTTCGATCGTGCTCGATTCTTGTTTTTAATTATATGCTCGGACTTTAATTATAAACGTTGACTAACTAGAAGTTTAAAACAGCCAAGTAAAAGCAGGTTACTTAAAAGGAGGCCAGATTGAAGATTAAAAAAAAAAAAAAATAGAAAAAGCAACTACTCGCGAAGGAAATATTTATGCTGTAGTTTTAAGTCAGTAGAAGAAAGTTATTTTATTGTTCGCTGTATACGCGTTATGCGAATAACGTCGTGTCAATGATATCAATAAAATATCAAACGCCACTTTCCATCGCATATTCAAAATTCGCGTTGACATATCTCTATTATATGGAAGATTACATTTCTTTTTGGAAAATTATATTTTGAGAAATTCAACGCGTTACCCAAGCCCCGGTCTGCCCGCTAAAAACACGATGGAGACCCAAAGAAGCGCAAACGTGTCATCTAAATCATCGTGAAAGTTTCGAACATAAACACCTTCTCTCTATATAAGTCCTACGAACCCTCTTCAATCATCGAGTTGGGCTATTTTCGAACTTTCATTTCCTCTTTCGCGAGCGTTGCAGCGTCGAAGCTCGATTCTGGTCTCTTCTGGATCGCGTGCGATCGATAAACGAGGCGTGTTATCGAGAGATGCGGGAGGCGACAGGCCGCTGGCACACGAAATATCGAACGTGTCGGCACCTCTGAGCGATCCTATTTCTATTTTACGATGATCGGCGCATCGACTTCTTTACGCCTCGTACGAGCAACGCGTTAGCTTCCGGTTTCATCAGTTTTTCAAGCGAGCCACGGTCGACGCGTTTTCGAGGCATCTCGACCGTAAAGCACCGATAAGTGGCGAGCCGCGAACCTTTCGAGAAACCTTCGATAGAAATTTGATGGCGCGGTTTCCCAGCGAATGGAAAGCCAAGAAGCGCCGGTCGTTTCGCGCGAAAATTTTCGCCGGTTCGTTCGAAATGAAAGACACAGGGTGGTTCGTAACTGGCGAGTACGATTGGCGGACCGCCGGCATATTTTACGAACGACAAAAGCAGAAGCACAAAATATAGAAAGATAGGAAGATAGAAACACAAAATCTAGTCAGCCTAAATATATATTGAAAAAAAAAAGAGAAAAAGTAATTTAAACATACATAGAGAATCTGTGGAGTTTACTAAAAAGACGACTTCGGGATTCATATGACTGCCAACCAACTTCAATCACAGATTTGTATAATAGAATTCAAGAACAGTGGGAACAAATATCTCCGAATTATTGCAAGCAAAAGGGTTGTGGACCAAATATTAAAAATAAGTAATATATTAAACATTGCCAAGTATTGGACGTGGTGCAGAACCGAGTCAATCTATTTTTTTTTTGCTATCGCTAAACGAGGAGACATTAATTATTGAAAAAAATTTCTTAAGTTACCTCTAACTATGATAATAGTAATTATAATGTTAATTTTCTGTTATTCTTCTATATTCCTAAGAATAAATAATGATTTATACAAAACTTGTGGTCATTGGTTCAGCTATGCTTCTTACTGTATATGATGTGCATGTGCCAGTTCTTAGGTTTCAACCGGTTCTTATCGCTCATTTTCGCGAATGATGCGACCCTCGTGCGTCAAATTGACATAATGGTGAAACCATCGATCAAATGAAAAGGTAAATCGTTAATTTTGCTCTTTGTCCTCCACGCGCAGTCGTACCGGTTCTTCTTCAAAGCTATCGAACTTTATGCGTCGGGCTGAAAGTTTCATAAAAATTGTTCTACAAATGGCAGAATGATATAATCTTTTACCGTGAAAATGTTTGAAAATACGAAGAAAAAAAACGAATTGATGCGAACAATAGGTGAGAAATGGGGCGAAAATGGAGCATTAAAGGGAAAAATTGTATTCTGTATTTTCGACTTGTTTCCAGCAGATTGTTTATACATATCTAGTCGGTACTTGGCCAAGTTTAACCCTCCATCTGCACACCGGGTAGTTTTCGACCGGCAGTTTTAAGCAATTTTTCATTTCTCCCATATTTTTCTTCAAATCCTGTTTTGCTTGAGAGTAGATTAAGGTAATAATATGCGACGATAAGAACTATCGGTTAACGTTCCGGAAACTTGGAAGAGCATATTGGGGGGATTTTTTCAAGCACAGAAACGTAAAAAAGTCTGTAAACCCAGTATGCAGACGAGTCAAGTATATTCGATAAATTTTCAAACTCGATTTTGCCCGAAAGAAAGCGTCGTACGAAAAAATGTCGTTACATATATCCGCCTTACCTTGTCGCCTGCAATCACCCTGTAGCCCATTGTATCACCGGTTACGAACCACCCTATATATAACGCGATAGATAGTTTGCTCGTTTAATAGGCAAATGCGATTGTTCGACTGAATCTGTAAACGCCAAGGGAAATTTCCTAATTATTGTACAAAATTGGTCGTTGCACGAAGAAACGTAGAGCGAGATGTTTCTTTCAGGAACAGTTCGCGTATTCGTGCGTTTGTAACCGCGCGGAAGATATATGAATTGAAAAAACGACACGCTGTCTGAGTCGTGCCGCCGTGTTTAAAACGTTAAAACAAATTGGCTCGGAGGAAGCGGCAAACAGTCGATCGCCTTGGGAAAAAAAGAAGAAGAAAAAAAAAAAAGAAAAGAAAAGAAAGGAAAGGCAAAGGGAAAAAGCAGCCGTGGTCGAACGATTGATTATTTAGCCAGATACGACGAGGTTCGATATCGAAATCTTCTTTTAATCGGTAATCGAGTGACGTTATCGGGAACGAAGTATTGACTTGGCACGGAACTTCCGTGCCGTCCTTTTCCCTCCTCTCGGTGTTTCCTCCTCCCTATCAATTCTCTGGCGACGCATCCGCCCAATTCACCGGCAATTTTCCATTTTCTTTCTTTTCCGCCTCGCTCTCTACTTTACCTTCGAATCAAACCTGTCGTGCCGTACCTTTCCGCATTCTTGAAAGGAATTCCGTTCGGTTCGTGCCGACTTCGTGCTGCGACTTTTAATTAAATTGCTCTGGCACTGGAAACGCCGTTATTGACACATGGTACACAAGTGGAAAGTTATATGTACTCAGCGATAAAGCAAAGAACGGCGAGATGATAGCAGCTACTGGTTCAATATTGATAGATTTTAGAAAATTTTGTCCGAAGCTAAGATGGAGCGTTCGGTGAAGCGCAACGGTATAAGGACAAGTGACAAATTCGCAACTGTTATTTAAGTTTCTTTCTATCAGACTGCCTTCGATCTGCGGCGTTTGTTCAACGATTCTTGCAGAAATTGTAAATTTCTAGAGGAAGATACAGATCCTCGACGATCGCGCATCTTGACGCATTTCTAGGAAATTCGAAAGTTACAATCGCGCAGAACGCACGCGATGTAAAAAAGTGTATGAAACACATTGTAAATTGTTTCTAGGCATTTGCCAGGTAAAACAATTCTCTAAAACGATTCTAACGAGGTGCCACTTTCAGAATAATATTCTCAGAAATACGAATTCGCGTAAATTTCGCGATGCAATAATCCCACGCACGAGTAATATAACTATTAGATTGTCCGAAAGGTGTCTTTCTTTTGCAGACGCGTTTTTTTACAACAATGCATCTTTATACAAACACGAAAGTTAATCTGTCGAACGTTGTGATCTTTATCTTGATAGGAGAAAATGGATCGTAGGTAATTCGATAAAATAATATAAAACGACAAATGCATCCATTATTTCCTTATAAAACGAAAGAAACTTTTCGCACGACCTAATATTTTCGTGGAATAACTACAGACTGTAATAGTAAAATTTCTCGCTTCCATTTCAAATCTGGCCACTAGTATCGTAATTGCTGTAACACGATTGTTGACAGACGTATTTTGAAACTGACATTAAACGTAATTTGATTTGAAAAACACGGACGCTCTTCGATATATGGAAATACGAGTTCGTCGCTACGCAAACGTCGCTACGCGTCTATCTCGAACTCATCATCATCAAATCTCGATCAGTTCTATCGTTACCAATGGCCGAAGATCTTCGAAAATATCTGGATTCCATTTCGCGTGGAACCCAATCGCTTCTCCCATTAATTCCGCCTCTTCAACTGCCTCCATTAATTTCGCCCGTAGCAAATGGTGTTTCGATATTTTTTAACGAGGGCCATTTGCTCGACGTTCCCACCGGGAAATCGAACGATACGTCACGAGACATTTTGTTTTCCTCTCTGCTTCCCCCACGGCGTCCACGCAATTAGCACTTGACCCATTTCCCGGCGATTGTTCGACCTGCCTCGCGGAACGTGACGCCCGAAGATCGATGAACCAAACACGCTCGCGTATTGTAAACAGGCGAGATTAACAGCATCCAGAGAGTTGCAAGCTCGAGCATAAATGCGCAATTGGTTTCCGATCGATCCTACTCTCGCGTGATTTTCTAATCGATTACGGGCTTCCAGTTGGCTAAAAGTATCGGGTCAGCGTATACGAGACGTTCTTCTGTAAAGTTCCATAGTGAGTTGGTCGAAAGTTTGTCCAAGTTTCGGGATTAATCCATCGTGGAACGCGTTTCCTCGGATCCCTTGCTTTTTTCTCCCTTTCTTGGTACCAAGCGTTGATTTATACCGCAATTCTTTTGTAAATTCAATAGCACGGCCAAGTTTGTTGTCGCGATCGAAATCGACCGATTCTCAGTAAGCATCGGATGCACGCATCCCCTTGGCTCGTAATAGTAGCAACGAGAATCGAGACTTTTTTTTTTTAACGTCAAAAACCGACTTTCCAACGTACGCGTTGGACAAATAATTTTTTCCTTGCCTTTCACGCGCTTCTTACCGAGAACCAGCGAATCCTTCAATTTCGTTTGTCGGAATTTCGTTCGTAATTTACACCGTACCAATTGCGATTATTCCGAGGACGCGTGTTTCATGCGAAGAATAAATAAGAATTCCTTGGGATTTTCAACGTGCACAGTTTCTCGTTGAAGTAGAAACTTAAACTTCATTAGAGGAATGATAGAAAAAGTCGTCGGAATGAGAAGGTACTTTTATGCTACGAGCTGTCCTGTTTTTGCGACCAAGTTTTCAGGACAGAAATAGGAAGAAAAACTAATTATAAAACGTAAACGCTAAAAACGTAATACCGACACAATCATCGCACGGCTACGTCGTGCCGTCCTCAAGTACGAATGTAATTTTCCTTCACTTCAATTCTCATCGTTCACTAACTTTTCACACTGCCACGTTTAATAACTTTCTAACAACAAATAAACGTTGCTTCGTTCACTTTGGTTTCGTACCGTCGCCTAATCGGCACTTTCGCCTAATTCACCCCACAACTGTAATTCATCGTTTATGTGAACATAACAAAATTGTAATTTGCATCTCCTTGGCTAATAAACGTTATAAAAAAAAAGTACCTTTATGCTACATCTAATCTTGCTAAATCAGGGTTCGCTGGTATCGTTAACGCGCACGTTTCTTCGCTAGAATAAAAATTGGCAAAAAGAAAATATAACGGAGCAGGAGCCTGGAAAGAAGTAGTTTTAAGAAGATCCCTGGGCGCTGTTCCATAGCCACGCAATGGTCGAACGCGTTGATTTGGCTTCAACGAGGAAAAGTGAAGAGCAAAGGACGAAAAGTGAAGAGCGAACGACGAACGGGACGTCGTTGCAACTTAATGGAGATTTATAAGCCGAACGTGGCCGCGTTTCTCTGCGAGGAGAGAACAGCTCCGAGACGAAAAAGGCTGCTGATGTTTCTTACGGAGGGGATGCAGGATGAGACGCCAGATACGAGCTGCAATTTTCCGCTGGCGACGTAAAACGTACAAAAGCGCGCGAGCATTCGAATAACAAGGAGACCGTAATAAAAGCGTCGTCGTTGGAACGACGACGTTGGCATGCTCGTTCGAAGAATTGCCCCGAGACACCCTGCGACTCGTCCGAATAAACAAGTACCCATAGCGACGAGCTGAACGTTGAAGAACGAGCAACGTTCCGCCAGATTAAATAAGCAACCGTCAAAAGGCAGGATCAGCGTTAAATTTCCTGGTGATAATCGGCACCATCGTTCAAAGTCTAGAAAGGGATTCTCGCGCGACAACGACGAAAACGACCGATCTCTGTGAACTTTTTTAAACGCCGGCTATCGGTTGTACGCGACTAGAACCTTTTGGGATATTATTAGGTTGTCCGAAAAGTTTCTTTCGTTTTATAAGGAGATAATGGAAGCACAACGTTTTTCCTTTTATATTATTTTATGGAATTACGTATGATCGTAACAATAGAAGTGGAAGAAAATGGATCGTATAAAATTCAATAATTAATATAAAAGAAAAAAGGGTTGTGCATCTATTATTTCTTTATAAAACGAAAGAAACTTTTGGGACTTTCGGGACTTTTGGACCTAATAGATAGATAGGCTCGAGGTACAAGTGTAATTTTGTTTATTTCCGTTGAAGTGGTTAACACCTCTGAGTAAACTCTACATCTGTACCGACTAATTTTCTGACTCACTAAAGCCATCGACTGGCCATAGACAAAAGACAACCGCATGGCAACCATAGACAAGAGACAGGCAACGATGGCTTCGGGCTTTCAGTGCTAGCGTGCGGATCTGGACCAGCTCAAACTGTATTCATATCATACCAACATTTCTTTGTTAAATATAGTTTACCATCTGACAATCTATCCACGCGTTTCTCTCTATCTGTATAACCAATAACCACAACAATTTCAATTCTGCTTGCCGTTTATCGTTTATATGGTACGAGTGTCGCGATCGTCTTGGACGTTGTAACCGTTGTTGACGCGCAGTATCTGTCATCGGAACGCAGAAGTCAAGGAATTTCCTCAAAGTTCCTTAGTTCGCGCTGGGATCGAACCTACGTCTGAAAGAGAAACGCGAAAAATTGGGGTTAGTTCTGGAGCTGTTTAAAGATATATTACAGATAAATAATCGAATAAGACTTTGAGGTTCGGTCCCTGGAGAAATTTCTGACAAAGCGAACGAAGCAAGCTTTATTTTCTGAAATTGATTAATCAACTTTCGGCTGTCGGCAGCTACCGGTGCACGTCGGTTTCAAAAGCTATTAAACGTGGCAGTTTGAAAAGTTAACGAACGATAAGAACTGAAGCGAAGGAAAATTACATTTGTACCTGAGGACTGTATCTACATCCTGAAAAGGTCTAAAAAAAAGTCCCGCGTAACTAGTAGCTAGCTTAAAAAACATTCATAAAAGTCAGTCGCTCTTATCGCTGTTATCGCTCCTCCCTTTAAGCTTCTCACGCCCTTCGTTACTCGCAGGATATACACGGTAGCGTGTAACGAAGGAACGTGGTATTTGCGAATATAAAAAAATATGAAATATTAGGTGACTGCAAAAAGTACTGATACATCGCTGCATTTATTATTGCGCTTGCGTACCGGTTAATTAAATCCGACTGTAATAAATTTCGTATTATTTAGTAGTGCTTTCGTGGGATTGCAAAAATTCGACACTGCGAGAACGAAATATAGAATCTGATAAAAAATCACTTCATTGGAAAATAAGTGCGCGCGCGAATACGTTTTGCGGCCACTGTATGCAGAGATATTGATCGCTAATAACAATTGGATGGACTGGCGATAAAAACAGCTCGTACAGAAGTTACGTTCGCCGAATACAATAAATTCGAACACGATATTCTCACGAAACGCGATATCTTGAAGCTACCATTTGCGCTAAAATTTCCAACAGTCATCGAACGCTCGCGTGCCGTATTTTTCATTAAACGAGGCACAACAACCTACGAAAGTGACGAGTGAAAACGGTAACAAAGTGGAACAACAGTTTCTCTTATTCTTCTTCCGCAAATGCAAGACCAGTTTGAAGTATCGATCTGCGACTACGGACGACGAGTCGTAGCTATCGAAAGGCTTACGACGTTTGTTCTCTCCTTTTTTTCCCCCCGTCGTTCATCCCCCGTTGCATTCGAGTCGTCAAGTGGTTATCTGTCTGCAGCCCCAGTGTCTCGTCTCTACCTTTATTCCTCCTCTTTCAACCGTGCCTTTACAAACCTAGAAACCATAATTCGCCCGTTGTTATTTTAAAATACAGGCCCACGATCCGCCGTTTATCTCGAAAGGCTGCTACAGACGTCGCTAACAATATTATTACTATTGTTCCACTGACACGCGCCATTATCGTTAAAATAAGCAGCCAGTAATAGGTAATTATACAACGGTACACTCTAATAAACGCTCGAAATGGACGTCCGCCTTTGTTTCGAACAGAGACTTCATTTACATTTTCCATTCGCTGTTCGTCGAATGAAATACGACGCAACGAAACATCGTTTTGTTGACGGGGGAATGCGGTGTTGACCGAGCGATGGGACGAGACAGGCTTTTGAGAAATTCCCGAAATGTCACGTTTCCTGTACGCGATCTTTCAGACACTCAGTTTGCGGAGAAAAATCCGGTTTACGATAGGTGGAAAACATTGTTTGAGATAAATTGTTTAAAACGCGATTCAAGAGAACATTTGATGACTTTTTAACTGCGAGAAAACATAACTTCGGCGTCGTTCGAGACATTTTGTATACTTTTATGAAGCTTTTTAACGGTTTTGCTTTGTTATACGTACAAGTGCTTTTTGCTTTTCTTCTCGTTCGAAGATTTACGTGTTTGTTAAAAGAAAGAAAGATGGTTAGGTAAATAATGAAACGTTTTAATCCACTCGAAGTTTCCTTATTACATTCTGCTATTTCAATTTTGTCAGGATGAATAACTGCGTTAAGGTATTATAATCTGTATCAGATAACAAGTTTAAATTTATAATTGGAATATTATTTGTTATCCTTCTTTACGAATATACATTTTATCTCATTTCGGTTGATTGGATATTTAAATTGAAATTACAGTGAATTATTTAAATATTCTCGTACGAATGATAGAGTATTCAATATGTTCTTCTCGTGTGGAACTGGCAAAGGTAAATTTGAAGAAGGAAAATAGGAAAGTTGCTGAAAACACAGAAACGTTCGAAGAATGTTACAGACATTATACGCTTCATTTCGACGTGCTCAAACAACGTTCTCAAACTTTCATTTACCCTCGTTAACTTACATACTAAACAAAGTCGTTAAAAAAGTTCCATTCTCAAATCTAATCTAATTTGCAAGTTTCTAAATCTACCCTTATCTACCACTTAAATATAAAATATCGCAAATCGTCATTAAACTTCTCCCTCCTTGCGGAACGAACAACTTCCACAAATTTAATATACGTTATAAATAATACAAATAAAATAAACTATCCGATAACCGGTTGAAGTATTATTTTATATTAATACTTATTATTTTATTATTTTGTATTTTATATTAACGAACTGCCTCTGTACAAAACGAACAACTTCCACAAATTTAATATACGTTATAAATAATACAAATAAAATAAACTATCCGATAACCGGTTAAAGTATTATTTTATATTAATACTTATTATTATATTATTTTGTATTTTATATTAACGAACTGCCTCTTTACAGAACGAACAACTTCCGCAAATTTAATATACGTTATAAACAATACAAATAAAATAAACTATCCGATAACCGGTTAAAGTATTATTTTATATTAATACTTATTATTTTATTATTTTGTATTTTATATTAACGAACTGCCTCTTTACAGAACGAACAACTTCCGCAAATTTAATATACGTTATAAATAATACAAATAAAATAAACTATCCGATAACCGATTAAAGTATCGATACAAAATAACGAAGCAGCGCTTCCGATCCAAATTTTCATTTACCCTCGTTATATATATATATTAAACAAATAAATTCGTTGAAAAATTCCGTTCTCAAATGTACCCTAAATTTCCGCTTTGATATTGTACCCCGAATTTCGAAGCTTCCAGATCTGCCCTTACCGTACGCTGCATTTTAAATTCCAATTTGCAAAATGTCGAAATCTGCCCGCTTCAACGCGAACCATCGCGGATCGTTAAATCTCTGCTTCTTGCAGAACGAGCAGCTTCTACGAAGCCAGCAGCGCGCGATAGGCGATTAGAGTATCAATACGCGCGAGGCAGCGCTTTCGTTCGAAATTTTCATTTACCCCCTGGAAGCCACGCGTTCTCTTTGATCGCGCGCCGGCTGCGTCCACGCAACGCTGCCGCGAGTCGCGTAATCCAAATAGCTCACCTGCGTTTCAATTTTAAAAACTGCCAACCCCGAACCCCGAACGGTTATTTCGTTCGTTTAACTTTCGAGGATCGCCAGCCCTTTCTTCCCTGGGCGACGCGCGATGGTGGGAAAAATTCCGGCGAAAATTCATCGTGCCACGCGTGATTGCGCAATCTCGCTTCCGCTGTGTACGGTTTTAATAACGAAAGGCAACAGCGGGGTAGCACAACACAGCGCGGCAGCGAGAAGAAAGGGAAAGAAAGAGTGAAAAGGGTTAGCAGAGAGAGGGGCAGAGAGACTGGCGGGTTAGCGAGCGTAATACGCGCGATAGCAGGGAGGAAAGGGGCCATGAAACATGATTCATTTCCTGCGAATCAAATTCGTGCGGTATCACAGACGTTAATAGAGACGTGTACAGCGCGTATACACGTGCTTTGCTATATGTGAATGGTATTTAATGACTCACGCGTTAATCGTTAAACTACTTTCGTGTCGACTAGACGACCAATTAGTCGAACGATCACTTTTTGTCGCAGTGGCCTATGGTAATTACGTCATGTTCGTGCACACGATGTGTCCTTCTCGAAGAAACGTTAATTGCAAGTGATCTCTTTCAAATATCTCGTGCTCGATCCAAGTATCCGTTTGTAATATATATTTATCCAGTTCCCTTCCGTTTATACAACAAACGCGAAACGCGGAGCAATCTTTGTTACGCGTATTTTATATCGTACATCGATGCTCGAATCGATATCGGACGTTACGAATAATTACTGTTAATTTGCCAAGCAGCCATACGTACGGCAGACATAGCATGGAAATTTAATAATTTTCGTCGTTCTGTGTTTGAGTCACAGGGGCGGGTCCGGGGGTTAACGAAGGTAGCTAAATGAATATTTGGAATAAAAGCGTTCGGCTCGGTGCGCGTGTATCGATAATTTAATCGGATATTATTAAATTCGGCGCAGCTGGTAATTTCGTAAGGCAAGCGAGAGATTGCCATTACGTGGTACCTTATTTGGAAATTTCCGACAAAAGTGTTCCGAAATTCGCAGAAATTCTTAATTAGCAAGATAGAAACTCGACGACCTGCTTTATTGTCTAATTAGAGGATAGAACTGAAAGCGGAGAAGGAATCGACTTAAAGCAGAGATACGAAAGAACAGTGGCGTCGATCTAACGGCGCCTCGATATCTTGTTTTCAGACGAATCGAGGCAGAACAGGGGCTCTGTCTAATCAGCGGAGTGGTACTTATGCAAATTTTATTTCTACGACAAATCACGGTCGGACAACTGTGTCAAGGTTGGCTGGCCAGTTTTGCCAGGATCGTTTCAAGTTCACACCTCCGTGGTCGGCTCGTGTGACAGTGACGAGTGTCCCGTGACACTGCACGTTCCCTTTGACGCGCAACGTTGCCTCGATTATCAACGATCGGATGAACCTTCACAATGTCTGGCCGCCTTCCTTCTTTCACCGGTCGCACACCGTACACTTCCGCCATTTTTCTACGAAATCCACCACTTACCCCATACGCTGTATTTTTCTTTAAATCCTTCAAGCACGTTTTCTCGATCCTTTTTGTATCTGGCTGGCTCGTCGAGCGTGTTGCGCTCGTTCAGACAAATTGACTCGGCTGCATGCGCGTGATTTGGTCGCCGTAGCGCCGAATGATTCGATCGATGAGTCGCCGATAGCGTAGAATTTACCTAATTTTAAATTTGGAAGTCGATCGGATTTCAGAGTTCGTAATTTTTAAGAATTCCGACGAATTGGCTTTGTAAGCCTTCCGAACTGTATTTTAAACAATTCCTCGAATTCTAGTCGAAACGTCGTAAATTTTGGCACATCGAGCGGAGTTTCGAGTATTTGGAGAACTGTTTGGAAGTTTGACACCGCGCTTGGAATATCGTGTTTGACGTTATAATTATAGAATTTTACAAATTTTACACTCGTTCGAGTTTGCTGAATTTTGCTCGAAAGCTCGCTGGTTCTAGCAAAATTCAAGTTAGTTTCTACGCGTGTTGAAAGTTTTAATTGGGAGGCGCGGATCTTGTGAATTTTCATCGAGAATTTCACATAATTTCTAATGCGGAATACGCAGCGAATATGCAAAGTTAATAAATCTCGATCAACGGTCCATGAAATTCATAAATTCTACCCGAAGGATCGCAAATCACGCGCGATCTAATTAAATTTCGCTAGATCCAATTTAAAAGCGAAACGTTCTCGCGTTCGTTCTATTCTCCAGGCGTGTCAACCGTCCCGAATTTTATTCAAATATTCGCGAATATTTTCAACTGCACAGGCAACGGCCATAAATTGCGAAAAAGCCACTGGCAAAATCAGACACAAGAGCGAACTGTCCGCCTACGTTGGCTTAGTTCAGAGCTTAGAACGCAGGCAAGTCGAAAGTGTGCTGGAATCACGGGGCTGTCGAGAGTTTCGTGGAACGGACCATTTTCCGCGTGTTACGTAACCACCCAGGATTCACCGGTTTCTCCCGGCTTTCCCAAAGAAATCCACAAAATTTCTCTACTTCCACTTACCGACGTCCTCTCTCCGCGACAACGACGAATGGACAATTTTCTTTTCTCTAATATTTCACCATTCTTCTGCCCCTCCAGAGACGTCTGTTACGCGTTATCGATTCCGGCCAACGACCATCGACTCTCTGCCTCTTTTATGGCCGGTGTGTCCGACAAACAGGAAGGGGTTACTTTTTAACTCTGGAACGCCAGACAGCTCAAGGGGTGGATCAAAATGATCCTGAACGTACACAGGGCAGCGATTACGAATGAGAAATTTTGTATTTCTATTATTTTCTATTATTTCATTCTACTGTTCGATGACATGGAATTTCAAAATGCATTTCCTGCGCTTCGAAGCAGCATAAATTTCTCGAACTTAATTAAACAATACACTCGTTGGAAGCTAGCGAATTCTGAGAATTTCGATCCAGTTCTTTTGATATAGTACAAATTTTAGTTGGAGCGAACCAACTAATTATCGGCTACAGAGTTCTCAGGTTTTGCATATTGTTTAGTATATATATGAACAATATGCAAAATACAAACAATACACATACCGTTAGCGATATTTCAATGGACGAAAGCGCGGCGCAGCGAAGTTACGATTCGAACAGAAACCTGCATTTCTATAGAACCTCACGTTCTACAATTTAACATTCTCGTATTCCACAGACGCGTATTCTGCGGAATAGTTGTGCGTCGTACGTCGACTCCGTTGACTGAGAGAATTGTTTCCAATTGCCCGATCCAGCCAAGATGCCAAGCGCCGCCCTGTCGTTGTCTCTGTTCGCACCTCTGTCGATCTTGATTAACCGAAACGTCTCCCGATACCCCGTCAACGTCCTCGTTTTAATCGCCACCTGATTTCGCCACTTTTCCCCGTATCAGCCCAACATGTTATACAACAGAGCAGAGCCAAAGTGACCCAGTAGCAGCGTCTGAGCGTTAACCAGCGGCGAGAACGATGGCTGCTCCGCAAGAAGGAACCACCGCATTGTCGAAGGCGGCACGCCGGCGGAACTTACGTAACGAGTTGTTTCAGGGACTTTAGCCTAGCCCAGTTCCGCGGAAGTACTTCCACCCCCGCGTAGGATCGATCTGGCTGACGCTTTGATGATCGTGTCGCGCACCCTCCCTCTCGTATCTCTCCCTCCATTCCTCCCTCTCTCTCTCTCTCTCTCTCTCTCTCTCTCTCTCTCTCTCTCTCTCTCTCTCTCTCTCTGTGTCTTTCTCCTTCTACTTTGCCGTTTGAGGCGGCTTTTGCGTTCTTTACCGGCGAGCCGTATTTTCGACGATTCGCGTTATTGGACGACCTGTCGGGTATTCGAGAGCACGATTAAAGGTGTATGATTGATTGGAGGACGATGACGAATGGTTTCGAGGTTGGATAAACGGGGATTAGGTTTGCGACGCAAGATGGGAGGGGAGAGTTGGGAATAGAAGCTGGAGGAGGCTTCTAATCGCGCATCTTATAAATTAGCTTTGCAAAGAGAAGTTTTATACTTGGTGTGCCTCGTGCGATCGATCGAGGGGCAATCGAGGATGCGGTAGTTAGCTAGGTCTGTGGCGGCAGTCGATGATTCGGCTGGCGGAAAGCGCGTACTCGCAATTGTGGATCTTGGAAATCAGGCTTGCGAAGAGAAGCTTTATCGTTGGTGTGCTTCGTGCGATCGATCGAAGGGAAACCGAGGATGGAGCAGTTGGTCGGGTTTGTGACGGCTGGCTCGCGCGGTCAAAAGCGTATTTGTAATCGTGCATCCCGTAAATTGAGTTTGCAAGGGAAGTTTCATTCTTCGTGAGCTTTGTGTGATCGATCGAGAGGAAGGGAGGGGCGGTGCTCAGGTGTCCCAAGTTTCTGATAGCTGATTTAGATGGCAGGAAGCGTGCTTCCGATTGTGGGTCTTGCGAATTAGCTTTGGCAAGGAAGATTTAACTCTTGGCGCGCTTCGCGTGATCGATTGGGAGAAAGTGGAGAACGCTGCTTGAGTTGCACAGTTGATAGTTCAGTACGATAGTGTGTGATAGTTGGAAAGAGAAAAAAGCACAGCATGACGTACAATTTCCAGTTGGCAAAGAAAGTAATTTTGAGCACAACGCTATGTATGGCTGGGCAATTAAATTTGTGGAATTCAGCTGTTGTTTTTGAAAATTGTTCTGACGATCGATATCGAGTGGTCGTGTTGCACGTGTAATAAGTATATTGGTACCGTACATACAGCTTCGAATTATTTTTCGTTCCGAATCTTAATTAAGCGATAATTCAAGCGTGACCCGGAAAGTACTCGTTCTACTGCAGCTGAGCTGTGCGTTTTAGGTAACCAAGAATAATAACCGCGATTGGTCAAATTCTTTCGCAATTCCACCAATAAATTTCCGTACCAGTACTACAAATAACGACTCGCAGCTACTTAACCCAAATAATACAATCACCTACCTGTATGTATAGAAACAGAGAAGCAAATATAATCATACTTAATAATACCTTTTTCATCCAGCTAATTAATCTGCAAACTCTATGATCAATGAATTTTATATATTTCAAACATTGCAGATAGCAACTCGCATCTACCAGATCCAAATTTTCCAACCTCTATCTACGGAAACAGAAACGGCGAAAATTAAACTTAACCATTCAAACATACATTTTTTAATCCGCGTATTACACATCGACATATCGCAAATCGATATTTGAATCATATCGCAAATAATAAGTCACGCTTACTCGATCGAAATACTACAACCATCCAAATAAATACCATGAAAATCGAATTCAATAATCGAAACTTAATTTAATCGAAATATTACAATCGACTGCCTATAGAAACGAAGAGCTGCGATTACGGCGATGCTTAATAATTGCTTTTCCATCGCTCTAATTAATCTTCGAGCACAACGATCGCCTAATCTTGCCATTAATATCCAAGAAACTGTTCTTCTTAAAACTCCTGTTCCCAGTATCATCGACATTCCTTTTTCTCTTTCTTTCTCGTGTCGCCAGTGTCAGAAGTAATTATCAAGTAATTCCGGCAATGACCTGACTCACCAGGATGGCTCGGTGCCTGGAAACGACTAGACTCGAGTTGTCGTTTTAACGAACCGTAATATGAAAGGCCCCCGGAAAGGACGGTCGGCTGGCGTTGATAGCCGACCGATGATTAAATCGCTGACAACGAGAAAACCCGGTGCGGCTCGCGATTCAATTTCCTTTTCTTCGTTCTAGCGAAACGTAAAGACCTGCGCGCCCAGCGCCACTGTGCACATGACGAAGAACCATGGAGAAAAATGCAGGAGACCGAGATATGTTACGGTTTCGGATGGAAATCAATCTTATCTGGACTTTTCTTTTCGTCCGAGCAACGATCGATAGTTGGAAGGAAATATCCTAATATTTTCTTGTTCGATATTTTTTTCTCTACATTGTTCAGGGACTCGCGTGTTAATTGGTAAAAAGCTTAGCACGGAAAAACGATACGATATCGTTGCGATCTTGTTAACATCGACGTTGTAGGATTCGATAGAATTATAAAACGAGGATCCTCCACGCTTAGAACACTTTTCCATCGCATGGTGGGTCAGAGATTTCAGCAGAGCTGGTAGAAAAATAGTTCCAGCGATTAAAGCGATCTATTTTCGTGAATTTCAATCGTTTTCTGATTTCACGCTCTAATTCGAACTCTTCGCACTTTCGCGATATATACCGCGAAACTTTTTCACATCACCGGCTTTTCTTCGAAATGGGAAGTTACGAATAGTTGCAAATTTATTTCTACATAGTCTTCTCTCCTTTTATGTTTCTCGACGGTGACGCGATATTAAAACAACTTTCCATATTGTTGTAAAGCTTACTTAACGTTGTTGTACCAGCAGAGTACGAAGAACCGAAATAAAATGCACGCGAGTGTGCAATCCCGCGATTGTAGATATAAGAATGCCAAATCGTATAGCGTTAACATCGAGAAATTGCAACAGCGTCATTCGTCTGCACGGACTTTTAAAGCTTAACAATAGCGAATTGTTCAATAGTCTCAAGATATCGTCGTCTTTGTACGTCGTAAAGACCACATGTGGCAAATGCAGCTGCATTCGGAATTGCAACAGGATTAGAAATTCGAATATTACAGCCAAACGCTTGAAGACGCAACCTCTGTTATTCCTCTTGTACCTTATCCAGCACTTACTACACTAGTTTCGGCCAAGATTGTCTTCCAAGTCTCTCAAGCGAGAAGTTATCGCTGTTTCCCGAGTAATCCATTAGGGGACCGTCCATAAGGCGTTCAGGTGAAAGACACGGGTTTGGTTTTGCTTCTAACACGTTCCCTTCAGACCCGATTCTCATTACCTGCGATGCTGATGTATCGTATAATCGATAATTTTCTACCCTTTCCACCTCGTGGCCCGCACGAAAAAAAGAAACTAATCATTCGAGCGTGAATTTTGCTGCGAATTGGCATTTTTATGGGCGCAAGTAAAGCAACAGGGTTTAAATGGAAACTTGTTTTGTCTGACAGAGACTACAACGAATATGCTACGCTGGCTGCGTTGTGTTCTTTTCTTTTTTTGTACGTTATGCATACTGTATGCATTTTCGTATTCTTAAACTTCGCATAAATGCATATAAATCTGCAGCCCACTAGTTACAAAAAATTCCGCGTCACGCCAAAGAATATATGTTCAAGATAGGGCATTCACGTGCCTTGTTCGAGCCGTTCATTCGTCAAATCGAACTAACTCCGCGGAACACGAGATCGATGAAATTATACGACACAAGCGTCGAGTGTTTCGACACTAAAATTGGGAAAATTAAAAAAAAAAAATGGAGTCAGCCACATTAGCCTAAGAACGACTCGTTCGATAATCTAAGAGGAAAAAGAAGCGGGTGCTTCTGAGTAAATACTCGGGTATTGCAATTTTTTCAAATGTTTGCGAAACACAGATTGAAAATCGCGTCTACGTGCTAATGATCTTTATACAATATTCTCTCTATATGTTGTAGAACTTTACGTACGAAGAGCTTGGTGAAAGATGTGATAAGCTGGATTGTTTGTTTGACAGAAATTTTCTTGTTCTTTTTTCCCTTTACAGAAGAATAAATTTTAAATCTCAGATTATCGCTTGCACGAGTCGAGCGTTTCTAAAACTCGAAGGATTTAATAAATGGCCTTGCTCCTTCTACGAGAAACCAAACGATATAAAACACCAAGGAACAATTCAATATCTGTTCTTCAAGCCCCACTTTTTTCTTGATTTTCAATCGCGTTAAGATCATCGGAGGAGAGTGCATTCGATCCTACCTTCTGCTGACCAGGCTAATGAAAGCAGGAGCAATGGGAGGCAATGCAGCGAGGATGTTCGCAAATTGCCTTGGAAAATTTCCACCCGTATCGAATCATCCTAACAAAGGATTCACTCTTGTTCAAAGCTTGGCAGCAATCATCCTTTTCCTTTTTTGGCACGAAACACGATCAACCTATGACATCCTTTTTATCAAATTTTGTTTGTCGCGTTTTTACGAATTCTCAAACACCTTCGATCTTATTTCTCTGCCTTCCTTCCGACATTTCACATGATTTTCAATTTTATATCTGTATCCTTTTTCCCCAAATTCTCGAGGATTCCCAACTTTATTTGCCCGGCTTATCCCTCAAATTTTTCAATTTTTCAATTTGTCCAGCTTCCTCGATGAAATCTCTTAGGATTTCCAACCTTGTTCGCCTGGTATTTTTATTCAAACTTCAAAGAATTTTTAATCTTATCCGCCTGGTTGTCTCTTTCACGTTTCTATAATTTTCAATCTTAAAATTGTCCCTAACTTCCTCGCCGGAATATTCCAAGATTTGCAATTTCGCTCGCCTCGCTTTCTCTTTCAAATTTTCGAGGACTCTGCGATTCTCAATTTCATGGTGGAAATGGTGGCTGAAAACTGATGATTAGAAGCTCGTGGCCGTAATGCAAGGCATGGAATAATGCAGACCGCTCGATCATCCCGGAGAACGAACAGGAAACGGGATCCCTCGGATCGCGGCGTGGTCTCCGGTTAAACTCGGAAGAAGAGACAGGGCTCGTTCCTCATAACGTGCAAGACGGAAGATTTGCATGGCGTAGCGAGGCAGGGAACCGGTACAGCGTAGAGAGACGTAGAAAATGAGAGAGACAAAGAGAGGCGGAGAGTGCGAGCCGGATAACGGCGGAGGGAAAAGGAGGATCGTGTGCGAGTGGAGTCGGTCGGTCGGCCAAAGCGCCGTGTGGCGCGTAGCCCAGTAGCACGGATCGCGTTTCAGTGGTTCTCATTCTTGCTCAACCTTTGCCTTTGTCTTCTAAAAATTTTACGAACCTTCTTTACTGGTCTCTTGATACTAATCGGATTTTCTTTATCGAATCCTTTCCTTCGTCGTTTATTCTACGATTTATAAATAAACAACGTTCGCTGAAAAACGAAAGACTAGAGCGGAGGTTAGAAATGTACGTAGGTGTCCTACTTCCGGAAATTTAGGAACCTTCTGTACTGTTTCGCGGATCGCAGCAGATTTTCTTCGATGAGCCTCGATCTCATTCCTTTTCTTTTTTTCTTTTTTCTTTCTTTGCGTGTATCTACTCTTCCAGTTACAAGTCAAATGATATGAAACGACGTTTCTCGTAGAAACTAAAATGTAAGTTGTAAGTAGCTTTTGGAAAACGTGAGATCCTTCCGCTCTGCCTTTCGGATTAAATTGGATTTTCTTTGACAAACGACTTTCCTTCTTCGTCGCATAAAAAGGAACGGTCTTTTTTTGTAAAAAGTAAGATAGATACTGCAAATAATAGCTGTCCCACTTCCGGAAACTGAGGAGCCCGCTGTATTGTCTCCTGGATCGAATCGAATTTCCTTTAACAAACATCAATCCCTGTGATAGAACCTTCTTTGATGTACAAAATGGCAACGATACTTTTATTAATAATATATATATATATATATATATATATATATATATATATATATAATAAATAATTTCACCGTCTCAGACACTAAACAGCAAATTCTTAGCTCATCCGATATCGTCCCACGTCCCTTAGATTTCTCGTACGAACAATCACGCACCGCATAGAAAAGTAAAATCCTATCCATCAATCCTCTAGGACAATCTTCCTACCGATCTTCGGCCCGATATTATCGTTCGCAAACGGCGACACCATGCCAAATGTAAAATTCTAGAACGTACTCTGACGATCCTCCTCCTTCGATTCCACCGCAAAGCACTAAATTCTTAATTCACCTAGGATTGCGCCAGTTCACGAAGAAGCGTCCCCAGAGCCATTAAACCATCGTCTATCATAGATCGCGACACGGTAATCCCGTTCGCAGCGCCACGGAAGCGCGATCGACTCGGCGAGGCCAGTATTTCTCGGTGTTGCCCAATTAACCCTCTGTCACGGCACACTTCTCGCCGAAAAATTTCCCCAGGGAGCGACCTGCAGACGGAAGAGAGTATCGCAGACACGGTGAACGGTAGTTGAGAGTCGCTGAGGCGACGTCGGAGCGTGCGCCGTGGTGTTTGGGGGCAGAAACGGGCATCTCTAGGCTAGGGGTTCGAACGGTGCCACGGGGAGTGGTGGTTGGTCGCGGCGGAGGGGTTGCGGGGCTCCACGAAGCGACGGTCACGCTCCTTCCTCACCCTTGCGAGTTTTCCAGCAATTTGGCCGTAGGAAAATTTGTACAACCGTGGTTGACAGGATTTTCGACCGCTTGAAATATGCTGGGATTTTTGCGGCGAAGGATACACGTATATATGAATGCGAAGCTCGTGGTCGATCGCGTAATCTGTAATGCATAGGCGGAGTCCTAAGGATATAGGATACGATTGCATCAGACTCGAATCGATGTGTCATTTATTCCGTGAAAACACTTACTGCGTGCCATATAACAGTCGGGACGAATAGAATCGAAAAGCGTGGGTTTCATTATTTGCGAGATTTCCTGCTACTTGCGCCTAAATGCAAGGCGCTTGGCACACGGCACTTGGCCTTTGATCGCTACAGAACTCTAGAATCAAATAATCTAAGAATTCTAATGTTCGATTCTGGTCATCGTTAGCGCGAATCTACGCACCAAAACTGATATTTCTAGATGAAGGAATTTATGGAAACAAGCGTGATACCTTGGCGATAGCAATCGCCTAGACGCCCTTGTACGACGTCTTAGCTGCTAACAAAGAGACAGACTGGTAACGAAATCCTGCAACTCGGAGAATCCATGTATTCGGTACATAATTCCGATAGTTCTCATCAAATCTACTATTATTACTGATACTTCAAGATACAGGGACGATATTGGAAAGAAGCGTAGTGAGGTGTAGTGGCTAGGCTGTAGGTTCCCTATACGAGGTCTTGGCGACGCTTTGGGTGGTGGCGCTGGAGGTGCGCGGCACAGGAATGGGGGTGAATCGAGAGCGGTGCAGTGGTGGGGATGGCTACGGTGTCTGTGCGGAGCGGGTTGGTCGGGTGAGGGACGGCCGGCCGTTGGTGGGGGAACCGTGAGCTTTGGTGGGAGAGGACGGGTCGATGATGCCGGCGGTCCTCGACGACTCGAAACGCCAGTCAGTCTCTGGTCCACTCGAAGCCGCGCTGTTAACCTTCTATCTCATCGAACACCGCTCGCCGCAGCCATGGGTGACAAGGTTTGTGATTGCTTAGACGCACAAGTCCATCTCTTCGAGTTCTCTGAACCAACGAAAATCTTCGCTTTGTAGCCAGAGCGTGTCACAAGCTTTATCCTGCTTTGTCGAGCTCTATCTCTATCTTTCTCCCTCTTTGACAGTTAGCCAGATACGCCAATAGTGTACGCGTGTATGCGTGTGTGTGTGCGTGTGTGCGTGTGCGTGCGTGTTGCTTTCTCTGTGTGCGTGTTACGTATACGTGCGATACGTGTGCGTTCGTAGAATGCGTGCGCGAGAGAGAAAGGTAGATAGCTAGAGAAAGATCGAAACGGTAAGAACGAGCGAGATTTAGAGCGAGATAGAGTACGAAGGAACGAGCGAGAGGCGTAGAGTATGAGTGGCTAGCGTGAATGGGTTTTAGAGGTCGGAAGAACGCTCGTTAGAGAATCGGTCTGTCCGCCGCGTAGGACAGGACGCGATGAAAATAATAACGGCGCGTGTCACACGCGTCTGTTTGCCTGTTTTAGGAATTTCTCTCGATATCTCCCGTGGGCATTCGCTCTGTCGCATTCTTTCCTATTCTAAAATTCCGCTCCTCTTCGTGACAATCTCTTTTTCACTGTGTAGCGTCTTCACAGGCTGTCAAACGAGCAGGTTTTGGGAAATCAGACAGAAACAGAAGGAAGGGCCAGGAAGAAGGAACAGAAAGAGGGCGCGATAGAGAGAGAGAGAGAGACAGGGAGAGAGGGACGGAGTAAAAGAGAGAGAGAGAGAGAGAGAGAGAGAAAGGGCGAGAGAAAGAGAGGCGAGTCTGTGGTGTAACCACTGCTAAAGAGGAGCTTCGATCGAGGGGGTAGGAGGAGGAGAGTGGGAGAGAGCGAGAGAGAAAGGCGTGCGGAGACAAGGAAGGGTTGTGCTCTCAGCGCGCGCTCTCTCTCTCTCTCTCTCTCTCTTTCTCTCTCTCTCTTTCTCTCTCCCTCTCTCTCTCTCCCCGTCTCTCTGTCTTACTTTCTTTACACGTCGAACTCTCGCGGATTCAGCGCGAAGCAGTTGTTCCCAGTGATCCGTTCCGTCAGTGTCGTCGTTTCCAGGAAAGCGAGGAAGTGTCCTCGAGTCGGAAAGGCTGTCCCTCCCTCTGTCTATTTCTTTCTCCTTCTTCTTCTTCTTCTTCTTCGTCTTCGGCCAGTCCACTGCAGAAGGAGCGAGATGGTAAAGTGGTATTTTCTGGAGAAACCGCCCTTTTCCCTTATTTAACCGTTTCCAGCCCCCTTCGCGTATATCGCCATAGATCTTTTCTTTCTTTTTTCTGCCATTCTAGTTCCATTTCTTTTTTAATCTATTCGTCCGAAGTAGCGTGGAATTTTATTTCATGGAATCTTTACGTTCTCGATGTTAGACGACATTTTTCGTCTGTGGCCGTCGGAATGAGAAACACAGTCGGGGGCAATGTGAGTTGCTAGAAGAAAGCTGTAAGACAGTGGACGTCGCTGGCAGTGTTTCGATCGCGGATTGTACGCGTGGTTCCCTGACCCAATTGTGCGGCTCGAGTACTTTTTAGGCGTCGTCGAGAGTGCGGGGCGACCGAGAAAGAAAGCTAGAAAGCCCGTCCGTGCTTCCACCGGAGGTGGGGTTGGTTCTAGTTCTCGAAGGGTGTCGGTGAGGGTGTTGCGTCGCGGCGCGCACGCGCCACCGACCAGCTGCGGACTTTCCGACACGGCCTTCGTGTTTTTCTCGCGAAAATCCTCAATGAAAATTCTCGAAATTTCAACAGCGTCATACTCTAAACAGCAAATCCAATTCTATCGATATAATTATGGTATTCCAATTCCATCAAATTCTCTATGATCGTGTCACTTGCATATGAAACGTCCTTGCATGTAACGTATGGTCGACACAGTTTCCCATTCTCGTTCTCGCCAGCCCGCAGCCTCTGTTCCTCGTGACAGGAAACGTAGGATCGTCCAACGGAACGCCTATGAAACTTCTTCTTCGTAATTCGCTGCTCTGGCGACTTCTATTTATTAATTATTCAATTATAGCAGATTATGGCTTCGTATTTATAACAGAGGACAGAGTGACGACGAGAGATTCATCTTGCATTTTCTCCTCGAAACTACCTCAATTCGATCGATCGTTGCACGTTCCAGCAGAAAATAACGTCCGCATGGAGATTGGTATTTTTAGCGAGCTATTAAAGCTCACCTTTCGCCAGCATGCGCAAGCTCTCCGCAAGCAAGGATAGATCGGAACCCTTGATAACGATGAGTTATAACTCGCCTTCGAGGCTACCTTCCATGTAATCGTCGCATCTTAACGATCCTTTTCAAAAGGTTCCGACAAATCTATCTGTCCGACTCGTTTCCAAACGGCTATCTTTTGTCTTTTTTTCCGTGCCGTGAACTGCCGTTGGAAAACCGCCGTGCAGCAGGTAACGGCGATTGAAACGTGGAAATAACAGGTACCTAACCTGGCCGCAGATTCGCGACACGCCCTCGATTGCAAGCTACCCTTCCTTTTCTTCTCTCCAACCCACCCTCTCGCGTTGTCGTAACGATCTCCGTGCGAACGCGAACGTTCTTCGATTTTCCAACAATCGAACGTGTTTAGGAAACGTATTCTGGCTCGGAAATTAGGTTGCCTAGATCCGTCTGTCGGATGACGAAACCAACTTGTTCGGCGGATCGATCGATCGTTCGCTTCGAATTCGAACGAGTTGCAGCCTCCATTGTCTCGTCGATTACCTGCACTTCGTTACGCAGTTAAGCGAAGTCCGCCGGTGTGCGTGTCGAGATTTTCCGCCTCTTTTCACACGTTTGAAATTCGGCTGCCCGGATCTGTCTGTCGCAAGAAGCTCTCCGGCGTGCATCGATCGATAGCCCGATGGAATTCGAACGAGTTGCAGCCACCATTGTCTCGCTGATGCTTCGGAATTTCGCGTGGAGTTCCCCTAGTTAAGCGAAGTTCCTGGCCTATTTATTCGGTTTATTGCTGCTTTAGCTTTTTCCTATATTTGCATAGCGAGCTTTGGTATATTTGGACGACGATTTTTGCTTCGTTTCCCATCCAGCTGGGAAAATGTCTCTTACAAGGCGTCTAAATTATTTAATTAATTCGAGGAATTTCGTTATACAGTTAAATGTTGTTGTATAAATTGAGATTTACTAAATTTTGCCATTTATATGGGAAGATGTCGTTTGCGAGCTATACGAAGCGAATTTGACGAGCAATATACTGTTGCTTGAGAAATATAATAACATATAATTAAACGAAGTGCTCATTGTTATACGTATTGAGATATTTTTGGATTTTTATATTCCAATGGGGGTTTTTCATTCGTTTCTCCATTAATAGAAGAAAATGTGTTTTACGAGGTGTACGAAGAGTTTGATAGGCTCGTTCGCACGCGAGCTCTTGATCGGGGCTGGTGCTAGTGCTGGCCCAAGGACGCAGCCGTCAATTGAAAAGGTCGATCCTTTTAACAGGCCCTTACCGGCGTTTTTCATTCATTGAAATTCCTTCGAACGACTTCCGCCAGTCGATTACCCCGTCACGATTTGTTCGCTATTCTCTCGCGTGATGTATTTCTCCTCCCCTTCGTCAGCTATTCTCTTCGAAAACTTTCAATCGCTAGATCGCGAATCTTTATGCAATTCCATATTCTTACAAACGAAACGCAAGAAGCACAATTCGAGACGTTTGCTATTTCTCCGAACATTTTCTATATTCTTGCGTATTGTTCATTTCTGTACTTCGGTTTCGCGTAAGTGCATAAACGTGCCGCAGTTTTCCGATCGCTGTAAATTACCGCCATTTGAAATCGCCATTTTCCTCATACTTTCCCCTATATTCTATATTCTATTTTCTTCCTTGACATTCTCGTTCTAATTTCGTTCTGCGAGTTGCTCGAATTTCATAGTCGAAGTCCGATGTTCGATAATGTTGTTTGATGTAAAAGCTAATTTTCTTGAAGTGGATCTCTGTGAAAGGCGAATTGCAAAGGTTAGGCAGGTCGGATCGGCGGAGCCCTGTACGCCGATTTCGACCTATGACCTTCGGCCACAGCAAGGGACTTGCGCCCTTTGCGAGCTGCTCGGGTCAGTTACATAACGCGTCGGTGACGTTCGTGTTCATTCAACACTCGGCCGGTCCGGTTATCGTCGGATCGATTGCGCGATACAATAAACGCAAAGAATGAAATCGTTGCGAGCTTCGCGCCCGACTTTCGTCAACCTGCGCTGTCGTGCAACGTCGATCAACGTCGATCAAACTCGAAAGACGATCGTCGTGCGCATACCCTTTTCCATCGATCATTCCTGTTTTCGACCGACTTCGTCGATCCACTTGGAATCTTCAGCTTCGTGATTTGTTCTACTTTCGCGCAGAGTATTCGAGAATTTAAAAGTTCCAAATTCAATTGACGAATAAGGTTCCAAGATGATCGCGATATTGCTTCGCTTGATCAATAACTTTCGATCGGTTTAGAATCTTGAATTCTTTCATTTGTTCAATCCTTTCGTACAGTTTCTAAATTACGAAACAGGTCGTTCATTGACGAGATTTTAGATCTCTTTCGTTCGATCGATCGTTAGAATCTTCAGTCTCGCGATCTATTACGAATATTCCTAACTTCCTGAGCTTTTAAAATATTATCCTCTTTTGTATCCATTTCTCGCCTATCTTTCCTAATAGTTGCATTCTGATCAAATCTCGAATTTTTTTAAATAATCTTGCGTTACGTTCAAGAGCAGAACGAGAAGAGTATTAAGTTACTTGATTCTAGAAGCTATTTGTTCTTATCGAAATTCCAACTTGTTCCGATATCTTTGTTCAGTATTATAGAATACACTATCGTGCTGGATCTAAAGCTGCGAAATCCTATTTGCGAATTTATCTCATCGAGACCGATTTAGATTTTGATAATGTTACAAGTGATGTAGAGTTCCTATTTGCTGGAAATTCACTGGCGATTCAGATTTAAATAACGTTAAATCTTTTTGGAAAAGTATTCGTGAAAATCGTGGAGACTTTGAGCGAATTGGCAACATCAAATCTTGTTTAACCGAGTTTTCTGAATGGAAATTCTAAACTAAGTAACGTCGAGCTACTTTTACACAGAAATCTCTAGTTTGAATAACGCCAAACCCCTTTCAACAGAAATCCATGGAACCTAACCTAAATTGCAACAAAGCCCCTTGCGCAAAAGCCCTCTACGTTCAAACCGTAACTCACTTTATCACCTAAATCCTTTTCAATGAGAATGCATGGAACCAGTAACTGGAATAACGTCAGAAATTATGCGACTCGTTACCGATCCAAAAACCTTTCTACTCTAAATTTCTTTTAGAACGAAATAAGGCTAACCTAACCTAAATCTTCTCAAAAGGATATAATTTAATTTAATATATTTAATAATTCTCTAACATGAATAACAGCAAAAATTACGCAAAGACATCGTAACTAGTCCAAAATTTCTTCTGCTTTAGATTTGCTCTATTAATTCGCGTTCGTCTGGCAGCATCTCCTGACTTACACAAAAACTTATGCCCGACCTAACCTAATCTTCTTCGACGATAATGCACAGAATATTCAACGAAAATAACATCAAGAATTACACAAAGTTTCCACTAGAATTATTCCAACATCTACTCTGAACTTTCTTATCGATCTCCATCCATCAGTCAACTTTTCCTCTCTTAGATAAACCCCATTAACCTAGTTTAGCCGAAATCTTTTCCCCCCAAAAGCTCATGGTACTTCTGATGAGATAACATCAAGGAGGTCCGTCGCAACTGTTCCGAAATCCCTTCCATTCCAAACCTTATCGATTTCTATTCATCCGGCAACGTCTCTCCTCGTCTCCGCCTAACCTATAATAATACAATCGTCCATTTCAATCAGCTACAAGCTGCATCGCCATTCTCCATCGATCGTCTTTCAATCAAAACACAAATCCAGGAATATTGCGCGAAGCAGAGCAACCGAGATAGATGCGGTTAACCAACGAGCAGAATTCCTTTAAATTGCAACCAGCGAACATACCTAGCAGTGGACAAAAGAAAGTTTGAGGTTGCTGAGTAATCTATTTGTGTATATGCGCGTGTTAGTGACTTTCGTGTCAGATATTTTTCACCGCCCTATTGACAGTTGTCTGTTCTACAGGATATATATTATACTTATTCGCTACTTTTATCAAATACAATTATCCTATTTCGTAAAACGATAGCACTTTTCGTACCACTTGTATTTAAACTTTCTTTTGTTTGCTACTACAAGTTGGTTCGATAAAAGAGACGTTGTCGACCATTAGACGTGATGTTTCGCGTCACGAGCGTAAAATTAAGCTCCTGGCCGTGCATCACACGCCACTTAACGTTTCTCGTTCAGCTCGCTTCGGCCCGCAAAACGCTCATTTCCGTCAGAAGTGTTTCTAACGAGCTCACGCTAGATGCTCCAGCCTGAACGGGTTCTTGAGGCGGAGCCCGCCTCCGGGGAACGTCCAGGCTTCCTTCCGGTCTCCGCCGCCCTGTTTTGCCTTGGATTGCCCCGTATCTCGTAGAAAACGTGCCGAGTGGCCGAGAAAACGGAGTCTAGAAACGGCCACCAGGCGTTTTCCGTTGAGAAGGAAGACGAGTTAGCGACATTGTGTCTCTCAAATTTCTTCCGAACAACTCGAGAAGATTGTTGGATTTATGGAGGAGCAATTATTTTTATGGAGGAACAAATATGAGAAACAGTTTTTCTTCTTTTTTTTTTTTTTTTTTTTTCTTAGTGTGTCTAGTTAGTGATGGTTGGAATAGTCTTTGAGAATGTCGTGGTTACTTTGGCAAAATCTTTAATTAGAGATGGTCTGAGTGCCAGTGGGATCAGAACTAATTGGGTCTCTGGAAGACGAGAGAAGTTACTTTGTAAAACTTGTTTGATTAGTCGGTAGATACTGGAATGATTTTTTTAAAAGATACGATGGCTTTGGAAAGTGTTTTAAATTAGTTTGGTTGGTCATCGAAGATTAGAATTAAGAATTCTAAATGATTATTGGAAACCTGAAAGGAAAGAGCAGTTGCTTCGCGCGTTTCTCAATTTCTTTTCCGATCTTCCTCGACAGATTCACGAATTACGCGAATGCTCGAAGTTCAAGACAGTCGTGCACATTCCGAAAGGAAATGACTCTAGTTCCCTACGATCAGTTGTATTCGATCGAAAGCATCCTCGAAAAGCAGAAGTTAATTCCGCCCTTCGAGATTTCTCTTTCGACGTCTGCCACGCTGTTAATAAAGTTCGAGGTCGTTCGATGTTCGATGCGTCGAAAGTAGTCGGTTGAAAAGCTGCGAGAGGAAGCATCGGACGTCCATTAAACAGTAGGTCGCAAAGACACAGTGGCAGCAGAGGTGGTTGTAGGTGGAAGGGCCGCAGACTAGATGGCGCCCAGGCTCGCCTTCTGGGCTGCCTATCGATCCTAACCTATTTATAATTCCTCTGACATTTCGATTCGTCGGCAAATTTTACCACCACGCGTTCTCTACCCTTCGTCGACCATTGCAAATCCCTTGCCCTTTCCATTTGCATACGTTCCTACCCCAACAACTTTGATGTCTTTTCTCGCTTTTCTCGCCATTGAAAGAAGCGAAGTTCCTCTAAGATCTCGAGAGCCTCTTAGGAGACGACGTTTCTCTGCTATTTCCACTGCTCTGTATCTTATCTATATATTTTCCTCCGTCGTCCTATCGCGCGGTACTTTCAGCCGACATTTTCCGATTGGAATCTTCGTGGGAATCTCTCCGTGCCGTGTTTTCTTACTGTCTCAGGGCATCCAAGTTGGATGTCATTTCGATGACGTTCTAATTTTCGTTCGAAGAGAAGATTTATTGCGATCCACTTTTGCGTCAGCGAGCGGAGGTGACGTTTCGCAGAGATACGTTGCTTGTTCTCGTTGAAACAAGCGAACAGAATTATTTTGTACAAGCGCTACAACGTAGCTTGAAGTTTCCAAGAGAAACATCCACTGTTTCGCAACAGTGATTCGAAAGGTTATGGGGCAGTTATAGCGCAAGCTGTGAATGTTTTAACAGGAGAATCAAGTATAATATAGTTGTACCATTCGGCCTTTGGATATCTTGTACATTTTTGTACGCTTAAATTTCCCAAAAAATTGCAGTTTTAGTACTAGTCAAGAACTCTAACTAGCGAAAAACGACGTGACTCTTTGACAAGCATGGAGCGATACTGATTCAAAGATCGATAATTGAAACACGACGAAGCTTATGAAACGACAGAATAGTCCGCATGAAAATTATTAAAGAGACAAAGAAAGTAGGCGGTAAAATGCATCTAACCAGATAAATAGTTCGTGCAAGGGAAGGAGAACGTTGCAGATTCCTCCAAGGTTGGCCTTCGCCTTCCTTCGCTTATTGTTAGTGTAAGCAAGCAGCCTTCGCCGCCGGTCAGTGTATTTAAAGGATTTTTATTTCCGACACGATTTTTCTCTTTGAAAGAACACTTCTACCACGATGGAAACGTGACCAGCCGCGACGGTCGCCCTCTTTGTGGTCTCCTTCGCGTTACGAAGGGGTTGATCCTTCGACTTCGACGAGGGCTCCTCCGAGTAAGCGAATAATTCTCCCAGCTCGACAAAAATATTATACCAGCCAGGTTATCGATCCACGTCGTTCGCGTGAAACTCTGTTGCTGCTTTTCGTATCGACGAAATCGGTGCATCGGTTCCTTCAGCAGTGCAGCTCCCTCAACGAAAGTATCGATTGACGATGAATTTAGGTTAGCATGCAGGTCGTTCCGCGAAAATTGAGAACATTAAGACATTGGAAACTGGTTAACTATCAGAATTGCGAGGATCGATGGAAAAGTACATAGACGTATCACCTAACCTATCTGAATTCAATTTTAGAGGATCATTGGAAGAGTCTTTTTTTTAGCCAAGAAGAAGCAAATTACAATTTTGTTATATTCACGTAAGCGATGAACTACAGTTGTGGGGTGAATTAGACGAAAGTACCGATACGCGACGGTACGACGTAGCCATAGAATGATTTGTGTCGGTATTACATTTTTAGCGTTTACAATTTATAATTAGTTTTAGGGCAGGAGCCTGAGGAGCGGTGCTTAGGTATGATATTGTTTTTCTTCCTATCTCTGTCCTGAAAACTTGGTCGCAGAAACAGGACAGCTCCGGTAGTCTGCTTTCTATGGGGCTGTGAGATTCGGGAGAAGATTGGTGGATGGTGAAAATGGAGGGAGAGGGGGTGTCATGTTGGATTATTACAATATTTACAATATTTACAGAGTTTGCAGTATTTACAGTATTATTTTACGTAGATATGTAACCTAACCTATCAGAGCTTAATTTTGTACATAGGCTCCCGAGATCGGAGATTTCGCTAGCTGCTCCATTTTCTTTACCTCTCGCGTCTTCGATCGAAATCTTAATGAGATACGTAATAAGAATCTTAATCGTAGAAATTATTCAGCGAATTTAGGTTACGTCTTCGAGAAGATGTCGAGTTCAAAGTACACGTTATTTATTCATACGTAACAAATAATCATTTGTTAATTACTCTACATTTGCTAAATTCTAGCGTAATCTTCGAATTCTTTATCGTCCAATAGTCCTTTTATTTCGACGAAAGATCAATTTTCCACGTTTCTAGAATTTTAGAATGCGAATTTCACTCGTCATTCTGTTTCGATTCGATTTCTCAGCGCTCGAGTTTTTATAGGTTTATTGTTCATCGCTTGAAGACTGTCCCGTGCGAGTTTAAGATTTCCGATGGTCGAATATCGAAGACACCGAGGCGACGTATCTTCACAATTATCACGAGGTTCTCCGAGTTCCACGAAACGAGGATTAAGACTTAACATTCCTTTCGTCTCGCGTTCACTTCGCATGGCCAGCGTAAGGTTTCTCTGCGTTAATGTGACCTTCCGATTCCCTGGCAATCGTCAATTTCCATCTGTACAAACACGTCCTAGATTCCCGTGCTACTATCTTCCCCAATAATACCCTAACGCCGCAGTTCTGATTTATCTTCAACTCCCACAAATTCGATATGCAATCGGGCAAAACGATTTCCCCCCAATCGAGCTCCCAAACGTGCTTTCAACAAAAATAGCGGCGCCCTCGAGACACATTTCGCTCGTTTAACGAGACCAAACAGAGAAACGCGGATAAAATCGGGGAGAAGCGAGAGATAATCTTCGAAGTTTCTTTCTCGTTCATTCTCATTCGTTTTCAATCGCACCGATCGTCTTCGATTTCAAGGACTTTGGCAGTTCCTTCAATTTCTCGGCTTCGAGCTCCCGAAATGGAAAGTAAAGAGAGCAATAAAGCCAAGAATAACCTTCCGCGCATTTTCATTCGAGTCCGTCAATCTCGATGGCGAGAAAACTAAATCTTGACAAATAAAAACTAAATCTTGAAGCAACGAAGAACGATCTTCGAAGACTATTCTGTTCCATTTCTTAGTTACATTTCCTGCAGTTTATTTCGATTCGACAGAAGCAAGAATGAAAAGGAGGATAAAGTCTTGAAGAAATTCAGGAAGACCTTCCTAGTGTCTTGTACGCACGTTCGCGCGAGTCAATCGATTTCGTGTTCTAAGAAGTTGCAGTTCCGCCAGTTCACCGGTTCCCAAATTTTCGACCCGAGATCAAACGAACGCTAGAATCGTACGGAATCCAAAAATAGGCTTCAAAGTTTCTTTCGGGCGATTCTCACTCGAGTCGACTGATCTCGGCCACGAGGACGTCGTCTTCGATTCGTCGATCTCCGTTAATCGATTTCGTTGGAAACTTGAAACGACACAGAAATAAAATTGTCAGGAGCCGAGAATCATCTTTGTAGGCTCTTCTATGCATTTCCGCTTTCAAAGACGATGGCTGCGATTCCTCCACCTCGTCGCTTTCGATTTCTCGAATCAAGTTGCACGAATCGTTTATCTTGCATGAACAGCAGAGGCCGATTTCTATTTGCGTAACGAAAGGCCGCGTCTCTCCGGTCGGTTCGATGTTTTCCTCGGAAGACACGAGGATCGATCGGCCCCGAGTGGCAACCTCACCCCGGCGATCGTTTTCGTTCTTAACCAAGCTCAATTATTGCATGACGTCTGACCGCCCCGCACGAGAAATTGAATAACGACGTGCCTATGATAATTATTCCGGCGTCCAGAGCACGTCTTAGAAACGTATTTATAGCGATCCGCTCCTTGTTACGTGATTACTCGCGCCACTGGTCGATCAACGATCGTAGTGTTGATCCTCGTAGATTGTAGTTCCTGATCTAGCTGGAATGAATGAGACTTGGCATGCTTCGACGCTTCGTACTTTATTTCCTAGCTTTCTTTCTGTTTCTTTTTTTTTTTTTTATATCGCTGCGAAATGTAGAATAGATTTTGATGAAAGATTTGCTTGGTTTATTAAGGAGACGATTAAGCGATTTATTCGATACACCGATCTTAAATTCTGTAAATTTTCTTGTTGTGTGATTTATTGTGTGATATATATATATATATAAGTAGACGAGTGTGTTAACAAGGTATTCTTATATATTTGTTTTTAAATGTTATATCGTTTTAAGCTGCTAATTGTGTTCTCCGTGAATATGGAGAAAGTTAAATATATTTTTTGGGGCGGGAGTTACGTGAGAAACGGTGAATTCTGATTCGTCAAGCGATGATGTTGGAATCATTGATGGAAGTTAATCATAAATTTAGTAAATAAATTAATAGCGACAATTTTTGATAAAGTTAGATACGTGGGGGATTTAGTGAATCTGACGTATAATTTTTCGCGTATGTCGGCTAAAGTTTCTCAAAGAAGAAAAAAGTTTCTCTTAGAAATTAAGTCGATTAACGGGTTAATAGCAATAATTTTTAACGACGCTAATCATTCGCCGAACGATGAATTCAATATAAATACAAATAAAGACAACAACAAATTCCGACTGTAAAATTCACATTTCGATTAAAAACTAAAAAAAAAAAAAAAAAATCTACCATTGATCGCTTTTGTGAATCGAAGTTCCGATGAAAGGTTGTAGAATTCCTGCGAGATAGGATCCGTTCGATAATTTCATCGAAACAGAAGCTGCGGTTCTTTCAATCAGACGGAATTTCTCGAGCTGAGAGCATTTGTCCCTGCTGTAAGAAAAGAAAACGGGCTGGAAATCCCGTGGAAACGCGAATGCTGTAACAGCCCCTTCAAAGACTTCTGCTTAGAACGTTTGTAGGTCTTCGGTTAAACCAATGTTTCCCCTTAACGAAGTAAGTCGGCGACGGTCGTTGGCCCGCAAAGGGATTGCCCTTTTCACGTCGCGCTCTTCCGACGTTCTTCTACCAACCTGATCAATGATGAAGAAGAATAAAATATGTACTCTGTTCTTCCGTCAGTCTCGATTCGCTTAATCCTCTTAAAGTTTTTCGTCGTATCACGAGCTCTCCTTCAGTTTCACGTAGTTTGCATGCGATTGTACTTTCTGTACATACACAGCGTCGCGAATAATTATAAACTCAACCCTGTTTTTAGACTTTTCATAATATTGAAACAAATAACTATTGAATCGTAAATCACGAAAAGAAAAAAAAATAACTGGGTAGACGAAAGTCTACGAAAGTTTCGAGGAGAAATATTTAGAGATTTTTGAGCGTACAGAGGATATTAAGTCTTTTCACGGCAAACAAACGGTTTTTATGGCTGCAAAATAAGCAAACTTCCTTTTCACTGCGGTACCAATTTTTAATACGACCTGTGGATAAAAATTGACTAGACTTCTTCTAAATGATTTTTTGAAAATATTTGTCATTCTATATTTTATATGAAATACTAGATTTCGTTGTATATGTAACAACGGCGTAGTTCGAATTTAATATCGTACAGAAAATATGCTCCAACATGATATGCTATAAAATCGATATTCTATTAAATCTGATTCAAATATGAAGGATTCGTGTAATCTGCCGTTATTGCAATCTGCTTCTAAATACGGTTATCGCGATAAATACGATTTCACGCCGGGAGTCGTTGTTTCATATTGCGTTTCGATTTATAGTTACTGCATCCTTTTTTTTTTTGGATCGCGCAACGCGACTGTTTTTCAAACACAAATTTAATTTTACAGCCGTTTAGTCAGCGGGGTATAACCAATAATACGTTAACGCATTTTTGTGTCGAACTTGCTCGTGCATTTGTTCGAAGTTCTCGACGAATCCAAACGTTCGGTGAAACTGTAAAATTTTACAACGCCTACTTTCTCCCTCTGCGTGTTCGAAAAGTTCCGTTTAAATTGTTATCAAAAATTCTGCAAAAATGTTTTATTGACGTATTCCAGATATTCCTTTACATTGATTCGTACAAGATTGTCCTGTCTTTTTCTGTTAATACATACCACGCAAATACACGCAGATACAAGCGCGCACACACCGTAAAACGTTTTATAGTTCACTAAACTGAATCATCGGCCAAACTTTCTTACCGCTAAACGTATTCAAACAACTATACCAAATATATATAAAAGAAAATTGAATTTCATTTTCGATGAGAAATTTCCCCAGGTGTACGCCAGCTTGCGAACAGTAGGAAAGCTATTCGAGGTAATTCGGCCAACCGATGGATCGCGTTAATGCGTGCACGTAGCCGAGACCCAGCGAGGACGTTAGTCGTTGATTCGTTGAACGTTTCGCTTTATCCGGCTAGCGGGCCCTTTTGTGCATCGATTTATTATGCAATTGCTCGACTAGCCCCTTTCATCGTTCGAGGGGACCAAGGGAAGGCCGTGAACTAGCTACGGCACTGCCACTACACACGGGGACATCCCTAGCCGCTGATCGCTCTCATAATATTTTCTTTTCCACGATTTACACGCTTGTTACGCGTCATGCAAATCGCCACTCGGTAGATTTCTATTTCTAATCCATTGAGAACGATGATCGATGGAAAATAACTCGATGTAATTGCGAGTAATCGTTCTTGCAAAATGCACGAGATTGATTTATTTACTGAATTGTACTTATTGCTATCATTTATCGAATAATGCATGCAGAAAATTTGTCGAACTTTGTTGTCGAGGCCAGAAAATACAGGACGAAAAGTTTGTGGATCTCGTAGCAAATGATTTCTAGGAAGAGTTCACGGGCAGATGTGTATCTTTATCTGCGTTGACAATAATCGTTCTGCACTTGCACACGACAGTTTCGAGGTTAAGGTCCATTGGACTAATTCGTTCGATCGTTTTAATTGGCCAACTCGAGGTTAAAGCACTGTGTATCTAGCACCGATCTAATTGGACACCGCGAATGGAGCTAGGAAATCGGAGACCTTCGCTATTGCTTCAACCGTTTTCCGGATTCTTACGATCCTCCGTTTTCCTTCGATAATAATTGCCGAGGAATTTTCATCGATTTTCTACTCCCGCGATTGCTAATCCCTTGCGCATTTTAAATATTATTCTGCAATTAACGATGTCATATATATCGTTGTACGTAGCTGTTAGTAATATGAATCTGTACATTATTAACAATTCTCTATATTCCAGCAATTAATCATTTTCTTTTGTCATGATTATTATTATAATAGAATATATCGTATCAATCTCTCCGCTAGTTGTATAACGTAGTAATAGTTTGTTCATAAAAGTTGCGAAAGATTCTCGTAAATTTTCCAAGAAACAAATTCGTTTCGGAATTAATGATTTCGTTGTTGCAAGCGCGAGTGATCTCGTCTCGTATCACATCTATCGCGTAATAAAATGTATCTGCACTTATCGGTGTCGTTCTAGCTGACAATGTTATTACACTCTGTTTATTGCATAACACAACGTAAATTGTTTCGTGACGTATCACCCATCGTCTTCTATACTCGTACAGCGTCTGCCGGTTGGCGAACGTGTGCTTGAAAGAGCGCTTTAAAAGACAGCCTCGCGTTAGTAGATAAGGAACGTGTTTGTCAGACGAACCGCGTCAGTTCAATCTACACCTTTCTACTCATCACTTACGTGTTTTTCACTCATGTACATATCTACGGTATTCTTCCCTTATTTTTTCTGTTTATTCAGCTTTTTATTCTGTTTCTCAAGTAAACCGCGAAAGAAAAAAAGAGATAGAAGAAGAAAATTATGTAATGTCCCATCAACGAAGAAAGTCGAATGTTCTTCGACACTCTTCGACCTATTTTTAATCCTTACGCGTAAGTCTCTCGGTCTCTTTGACGTACTATTGACGAAATTTGCACACGGTGTGCTCTCACAATCGAAAATATTGCAAGCGAATGGTCAAATGTTGTTAAGAGCAAATTTGCGTTTTCATAAAATGAATTATTCATTGACGTTAATGTTTCGCCATATAAATGTTGATTATATTTCATTGGGCAAACGAATTTCTCTTATTCCTTGCTACTGAAAATCGATCGTTATCATTGTTATTTCTTATCACATATTATTAGACGTTTTGTACACTAGAGATTCCCTATTTTTAAACATTTTTTAAGGCATCGACATTATCTACCTTGAAATCGTTACTGCTTCTTATTTGGAAGTTTTTACTATTTGCTATCGACGAAAATTCTCTTGTTACTTAAAAAAAAGGAATATATTTTCGTTGGTCTTTATTTTAAAATCTCAATTATTCTCCACTTTGGAAAACTAATGGTTACCAGTACCATTTTTTGTTGCTTTCAACCTTTTCCATTATAAAATGCCCAATTTTCCCCAACAGTAAAATTTCAATTACTCGCTGAAAGATATTCTTCGTCAAATTTTAACCATATTTCCGGCGAGCCATTTATTCGTCTAAAAAAGGCAACAAATTTTTCTATCTGAAAAATATTCTACGTCAAATAATTGTAACTGTATTTAACGTGGAAAATTCTTTACTTCTCCGAACGAACAAATTTCAATTATTCTCTATCCTAAAAATACCATCGGGATTGATCAAATTTAGATTCTTCATTTCCATAAGCAAACTTTTCATTGTTCTCGAACGCTAGAGAGATCTGCTATCGTCGTTATTGTCTGTCATCGATCTGCTTCGAACTATTCTCACCTACGGCCGGTGGATTCTCTATTTCTCTGAGCAAGCGAATTCATCAGGACGCGTTAGCGTCTTTCGTAAGAAACGTAGGGCTTCCGCGAAATCCAAATCATCCGGAGCAGTGGAAGAATGTCAAGGTGAGCGCCGAGATTCGCCGATTCGTGTATATTATGATGAAAGCTGAGTCGCGTTTTAGCCGCGCGTTCACACCTCTCATAATTAATCAGCGAATTATTTTTAGCTGTTGTTGAGGGAAGTCGCGATATACTTTCAAACACACACGAGCATTTATCATAGGTCACGCGAGCGTAATTCCATTCCACCAAAGATAACACTTTTGAGTGTGTGCAAACTGCTGCGGAAAATCACGATTTTTCCCCGCGTGCAACGCAAACTTATCGCCCGCCTCCTCCTTCTTTGCTCTGCGATTATTTTTATTAACAAACGAAAGAGTTTTTTTGAAAGACGTTACGCGAATCTCTGTAATTACACATATATACTTGTTACGTCGTTTGCTGGGTTAGGTTTCCATTCGTTTCCATTTTATTCCGTTAGGTTTCCATTTTAAGCCATTCGTCGACTGATGAATTCTTATAAATGGTAATTGAGTCATAAATCTCGTAGGTGACTAAGCTTCGGCTGGTCGATAATGCTGGTCGATTTAATTCGAAATTATAATTAATTAGAAATTATAATGAAGGGTCGAGATCGTTACTATTGAAATAATTTTTCAGCGATAATTGCTTGATACGCGAGAGAATAATTGTTAGGCGATTTTCAAATAAAAATAATTTTGAAATTCTAAAAAGTTGGAACGATTAAGGGGGAAATAATCTTTATCGGTGACGATATCAGTGGTTCCAAGTTGAAATAATCGAATCAGCAATTCTTCCTGATAAAAGAAACGAGACAGATAAAATAAAGATTAATCGTATTATTGGCAATGAATCAAGATTTATTTCAACGTGAAGTGTAATGTTGCCGAAACGTTGCTGTCTCGAAAACTCTATGCTCTGTAACGCTATTTTCTCAGAACCGCGTGTTTCTGCTCATCGGTACGATACATCTTTTTCCTTTGGCCAAATTCCAGCAAATTTGAAGCCGGTCTTTAATGACCGCTCGTTAGAAATCTCTCGTCAATTGATGCTTTCAATATTCGACACGTTCGTAGCCAGTGACGTAAACTTTTCTTAAACTACATCCGATTGCCACTAAGTTCTTCGTTACAAAAGATCTTTTTCAGGAAGATAAACCAATAATTATCTGACTGTTCGATATAAATCATTCCTGAAGAATTTCAAATTATAAACGACTACGTAAATCTTACATTATATCCCAAATCTAAAATTCCAAATTAGAACTTATATTAATTCTTACTTCTAAATATTACACCGTATATTTATATGAATATTTATAACATGTTTAGAAATTAAAAATCTGGAACTCACTCTTTACGAAGGAAATTGCAATTTCAGCAGAGACAAGCGAATAATTGGCCATTGGAACTCCAATAAGACGCTAAAATATATTATTACTTATATTTAGATAAATATTTTTATTTAAAATATGTAAAATTGTTTTTCTCCAAATTTTAGCTAAAGAGTTATTATCCAAATTTTCATGAAATTAAAGATCTCGACTCGCAGCGATTCGATTAGACGAATCAAACGAAGTTCATTGACCAGGATGAAGTTTCACGCAGTTTCCGTGATACCAGCGCAATCGGAGATCGGCTCAGCCGATTACTTTACTCGTCGATTTATGCGGCGCACGTTGCGTCAACGCGGGCATAATTAATACACAGGATCGATACAACTGGTTTCGTAATGAAAATCACTTGTATGCGACGTAATTGAATTCGACGTACCTAGTCGGCTAGTTAGGTACTGATTGTGGTTGGTACGGTCTTGTCGCGTGGTTGCTTGTCTCCCGCGAAACAAGAACGTTAATTTGCAGCCCCGCGAGTAATTAAACATCAATGAAAGCGGAGAAAATTCGACTAATTATTTCTTCTTCGATCTCGCCCGTGCTAATTACCAACTTCGAATATGAATTCCGATCAATCTGTCAGATTCTGAAATATTTCCGTTTAATCGGGAGAAGAAAGTACAGTTTTTGTAGAAATTCGTTTAACGTTCTTTTAGATTTCGATGTCCCAGCAGATTTTTAGAATTTCAAGTCTTGTAGTTTGTAAAAGTTTGCTAATTGGGGAGGATATACATTTAACTGAAAGAAGAAAATACAGATTTCATTCGAAGAAGAAAGTACTACTTTTTAAAAATATGTTTAAGTTCCTTTCGTGATTCGATGTTCCAGAAGATTTGCAGAAATTAGAAAATTCTAATTGTAACCTCTGCCGTTGTTCTTTAAACGATCGACGATTTCTTAACTGCGATGTATACTCGTTGGATTTGAAATTCGTACGTTAACATTTCTTATCGGTGGACGATACTCTAATAGCGTAATATAACGCGGAATATTATTCCACGCTACATCTTTATGGAAAATTTCTGAAGTCTCCGAAATAGAGCATTTCAACTTCTAAGAGCTAATCGTAGAAAGAAATCTGATTGCTATCAACAAATTTCGCTATTCGTAGTATTTCGTAGTATTTAATTTGAAGCAGTTTTAATGTTTTCGTCCGGAAGTGTTGAATTTGGAGTACGCAATCTCGGGATTGTAGTGTCAGGGAAAGACTGGTGAAAAATGCGCGCTAGAGAGGCCACACTCTGCATGTAACATAAATACACTCACTGTCTCGAAGACTTTCAGGGACGGCCGGCCGAGAATAGACGAAAATCCAATTTTAATCGCGGAACCTCGACCCGTAGGCGCGATCGATAGATCGTCAACAGAAGCGTCGAACTCTTCACGGTTGTCCAGATAGATCTTTCGTCCCGCGGAAAATAAATCTCCACGATAATTTAATTGGAAGATTATCATTTCTGGTGGAAATCCATGGTTCTGATAAAGATCAATGATATAGAGAATCTTCAGAAAGTTCTTAAAATTATCAAAAGAAACTCTACGCGACGGGGATCCTGTTAAACAAATTATGAGCATGTAAAAAAGTATCAAAGTAAATTCGTTTTTCCCTTGGTTATCTCAATTCTCTATGATAACTTAACGTTAGCTTACTTTTTTTTAGACACGACACGTGTTGAAATATAAACGATCCGACATGCGTTCGAAGAAGTGGAAAGAAACTTTCGAAACAGACGATCGATTGGTATATTTGTCGGGAATCTTGATAATCCGGACGATCGTCCTCACGTGACCAATGTTTGATCGCGTCGATCGTTCGAAGCTGAAGACCGACGAGTGAACATACACGCGAGAAGACCCGCGTCGAGACACGCGATCCAATTCCTTCAAGGTAAACGACGTTAGAATCCTCCGTGGCTAACGTATTTTGTTCGTTCTTTGCTAATATTGATGCAATTTCTCGATATTACGGTTCGACGAAACGATTAAACATGGCTGCTCGATCGATCGTGGTTAGGTTCGAGAACATAAGACGATTAATTATAATTCCTCGGCCGTGAAATCGTCCGGTTTTGAGTGATTTAGAATGATTCAAGTGTAAGGCAATAGTTGGTCGATGATAAGCGGCAAACTAAGGGATTTGTTCGTTGTAGCGTGGCTTCAAAGTTACGAGCTGAGGAATTCTTTTAGACCGTGGCAATGTTGACATTTTAACGATAGAATTATTTATGGAATTTTATTAGAGAGCTATTTACAGAGTATTAAAAAACAATAATTAAGCGGAATAGAACGATAGGATATCGAAGCAAAGTAAGGAAAGTAGAATGTTATATTTGATTGGTGCACTTGATTTGTTATTTTGATTTATTTCTCCAAGTCCTGAAACAAAAGAGTAAAATTCTATAACGAAACCTGTCAATAATTTTCTCTACTACAATTCCAGCAATCTAATCTGAACATAATTATTTTAATTTTTCTGATTGTATGTTTTCATGTAAAATTCCGAGCCATATATATAGGTGGTTAGAATGTTTTATTAAGTAACTTGTAATCGACTCAACCGAACAGATAATCGATAATAACTAATAAGTGTTCGAGTCAATCAATCATTCACGGCACTGTCCGCATTATACCTACAACATTACAGTTGGATGCGTCGAAAACCGTTCTGTACGTGCAAAGCAACGGAAGACACGCGAACGTGACATCAATCAATCAGTAGCTCGAGACAGCGAATATATTAGTACGTCGTCGATGGATCTGGGGAAAACCGTGGAAAGCATAGAAATTCATTATGAATGAGTCGCACCACACCACCACCATGTACAACATTTCCAACTAAAAAAAAAGTACAAAATCATCTTCCCCTATCATTCCTTACTAATACACAAAAGCCTACATATCGCTTGTCTAAAAAGTAATCTTCACCTAACTTCAAAAGTACTCTCCTTTACATACAAAATTTCCAAGTAAATAAAATTCTAAAATCATCTTCCCCTATCATCTCTCACCAATAGGTAAAAACCTACGTATCCTTTGTGTAGAGATGAATATCTTCACATAACCTCAAAAATGCTCTTCAAGGCATACAACATTTCCAACTGAAAAAAGTATAAAATCATCCCTATCATCCCTTATCAGTAGACGAAAATCTACATACAGCTTATGTAGAAAGCAAACATGTTCATCTAACCTCAAAAGTACTCTTCGTCACACAGAAAAAAGTTCCAACTAAATAAAATTCTAAAATCATCTTGCCCTATCATCTCTCACCAATAGGTAAAAAC
Organism: Bombus confusus; assembly: GCA_014737475.1. NCBI lineage: Eukaryota > Metazoa > Arthropoda > Insecta > Hymenoptera > Apidae > Bombus > Bombus confusus. Next base: position 3,580,732 of record JACXIV010000045.1, read on the forward strand.
CTACGTATCGTTTATGTAAAGATGAATATCTTCACATAACCTCGACAATGCTCTTCAGGACATACAACATTTCCAACTGAAAAAAGTACAAAATCATCCCTATCATCCCTTATCAGTAGAGGAAAACCTACATGTAGCTTGTGTAGAAAGCAAACATGTTCATCTAACCTCAAAAGTACTCTCCTTTACATACAAAATTTCCAACTAAATAAAATTCTAAAATCATCTTGCCCTATCATCTCTCACCAATAGGTAAAAACCTACGTATCGTTTATGTAAAGATGAATATCTTCACATAACCTCGACAATACTCTTCAAGGCGTACAACATCTCCAACTGAAAAAACTATAAAATCATCCCTATCATCCCTTATCAGTAGACGAAAACCTACATGTAGCTTGTGTAGAAATCATCTTTACCTAACCTCGAAAATTCTTCCCAACGTATACCAAATTTCCAGTTAACAAAATCGCAAAATCATCGTCCCCTATTATCCCTTGGACAACAAACGGATGAAAGCTTACACGCCGCTGGCGCAGAAGCTAGAAACGACCGTGCTTCAACTTCCGGGGCCAAGATCGATCGTGAGCTACCGTGAGAGGAAAGAATGCGCGTGGTCCGGCGCATTCACGTCGAGAAACAGAGGCAGACCGTGCCCAAGTTAAACGACTGGTCTCTCCCTCTTGACCCAATTCGTGAAGCGCCCTGTGCCACGCACGCGTCACGTCACGGATCTCCTTGTCTGTGCGTGACCAATGCGCGAGGGTGCGTGCAAGGCCAGCCTGCACACACTCTGCTCTCTTCCTCTCTTTCCGTCTGTGTCTCCGCCAGCGATCAGCTGATGATGCGTTCCTCACCAGCATCCAGACTGCACGCGGCCATTTAGACCTGCCGATCGTTTCTCGTTCAAGTTAGATTGATCGCAAATTACACCAGCCTCCACGTGTTTTGATATTTCATTGATTTTTCAAGATTTAAAGAAAGAAGTGGAAATGATTTTGTATTAAGCTTTCGTCCATGCGTTTTATACAAAGTTACATAGAATGGAACAGCTTAAGTTGGAAATTAAAGTAAAATTAAAATTTCTTTGGGCAATTGCGAATCGATAGTTTCGATTTCGGTGCTTCCAACGTTACATCAGAGTGTCGGAAAATTTTTCTAAATTAGACAGGTAAATAGATTTTGGAACTTACAGGAGTAGAAAATTCGTTCATCGATTCACTGACAAGAGTTGGCTTGGTTCGAACGATTGGATGGCGAAGATAATGGATAGGAAGGGTGGTACGTCAGATTTTTTCATTCAAAATGTGTATTGGAGTTTGATCGATTCGGTGAACATGCAGTTGTCTGCCGAGATCATTTCGCATTACTGGAGTCTCATTCCGTTGTTATTTTTATTTATCGTTAAATCTTGATGACAATTCGAGTGGTGAACTTTGCAGATCTTAGTATAGTATATAGTATTTTGTCACAGTCTGTTGAAAATATAGCAACTGGAAAGGATGAGAATTGGAAGATTGGAATATTCGAAATATTTAAAGTTGAGTACTTGATGAATTCGTAAATCTGTAAACTTGAAAATTTTCTAACTTGAAACACTTAATATCTTAAATATTTGGAAGTTCGAAGATTCGAAAGCTTAACAATTCAAAAACTCGAATATCCCAAAATTTGAAACCTCCGAGTTTTCAAATCTTGGCGATTGCAGAACCCAAATATCTTCAAATATTATAACGGCCCAAACTTCTAAAAACTAGTCACATATTTCTAAAATCGAATGTTCGCTTTTCAACGACAAACTCTTCTAGAAAATTAATTTCATCATTCCATCCACCACGTTATTCTCTACCATAGTGCATAAAAGGATCGTTAAACGTGTTCGACGAGTGTTTACACTGAACAAGGGAAACACGGTGCCATTAATAAACGCGATCGACGACGTAGCTTCGTAAGTTCGCCGGCGAAACTTCGTTGCGAATATTAATTACCATAATCGCGTTTGCCTTCGTCGTGAGAACGCTCGGTGAAACGCGTCCGCGCGGACGTTGTTCCTCAACTTCCATTCAAACCGGTTATTCTGCGCGTTGAACAAGGACCTCTAACGATGTTGGACCTGCGGAGCTTCTTCCAACTTTTCAGCCTCGTCCACTGTAATTAGCGTCATGCTTCTTGAAATAGACGACGTAATATCGTTGCTGGTCTCAGAATCTTTAATACGTCTCTGGAGACGTTTAATAGGGTTGTCCTCGTCTTCAAAGAAATTTCAACCCTCTGAATCGAGAAAATTCAATAATTCAAGAGATTGTTTCGTTGAGGTAAATTAGAAAAATATGTTGCACTGTTGTCATAATTGTTTAATCGTGAAAGATATTTGTTTATCTTGTTCGATTTCAGGACATTAACAGGAGCGTCCTTATGTTCTTAGAAATTGTAACCCTCCAAAGTGAGAAAATTAAATAATCCAAGAGATCATCCCGTTAAGTTAAATCAGAAAAATACGTTGCACTTTTGTCATAATTTTGTAATTGACAAACATACTTGTTTATTCTGTAAGCTTCGTTCCAAAAGTTTAATAGAGTCGTTCTGATCTTCTTAGATACTTTGATCTTTTCAATCGAGAAGATTGAACGATTGTAGAAATTGGAATTGTAGAAAATAGAGAACATTTTGTACGACCTATCAATTAAGGAAAATGTATATACGTGTCTTTTTGTAAGCTCGGATGTAGATGTAGATGATATAGATTCTGAGAATTAGAACAAGAAAAACTCCTGCGTAAATTAGAAAATTCATTCCTTCTTTAGAAATTTCTCCTTTTCTGAAAATACTGAGAACTCGAAGGAAGAGAAAATTCTCCTTAAATTAGAAAATCATTTCTCCCTGAGTAATCATATCTTTTAAGAATTTTGAAAAATCGAAGAAAGGACGGTTGGAAAATCCGTAAATTGGAAAATCGTTGTTTCCCGAGAAAGCTGTTTTCCTGAAAATTCTGGAAAACCAGAAGAGGAAAAATTTCTCCGTAAATTAGAGAATCTTCCACTTGCACGAAATTAAACTGGCAAATAAGTCTGGCAGTTCTCATTAGTCGTAGCTTCCGTCGGACGACGTAATTGCGAATTAGAGACGAACTCGCGAGCGGAAAAAGAGGCGGAGGAAGAAAAAAAAATAGGAGAAAAAGGAAAGAAGAAACGTAGAACCGTTATTTCTTCTCTTCTTGTTAGCGGCCTGTAGATACAGAGCCTTAACGTTTACATATTTCATGAAGACGAAGGAAAGGGAAAGAGTGGCTCTCGCTTTATGCGATGAATACGGGATCCAGCAAAGCTTGAAGTTACGCTAAGTTTCGTGCTATTTTTAGTCAGCCATTTTGCGCCCCTTGAAATATGCATATGGTGGTCTGGTCGATGCTCGCGAATTCCACTTTCTTCGTCTTACGATTGTTTACAATTTTCCATCCATTAAGTCAGCTGTTCTTGTAGAGTCGTAAAACTGAGTATAGTAAAGTTGTACAACTAAAATAGTTGTGTAACTAAGCAGTTGTTAGGCCGATAGTTCGGCACCGCGACACAGAATATGAAACTTATTGAACGTCAGTTACAGAAATACACATAAGTTTTACTTTATTTTCGTCAAATTCGTCAACTCGATTTAAGAGTGATCCGATGTTAGTCGGAAATTGCATTCCATTTTCATCAAACTGTTCGACTTCACCGAGAGTCGTTTTTGATTCCCGGAAATTGTAACCACGTCTCAAAATGTTCACCACCGCCTGTCGATACAAGATTTGCAGCGGCAAAAAATTGAATCCATTGGTCTTTGAAGTTCTCGTTTATTGCTGTTTGTAATTGGAGTGGTAGAAGTATCGTGAATACCTTCTGGCAATTACTGGATGTAGATATTCCTGATCTGTTCGGTACCGTTCATTTCCTGTATCGTCTTTTTTTTATTTTTTGTAACTCTTAACGATGCTTCTAACGACATATGTACGTTTATACGATGTGTTTTTTCTTATTCCGACGTATAGAATATACTGGCAATGTTTGGCGAGAGAAAAACTGGCACACCCTGTATATTTTGGTACTAAAATTCGGAACGTTCAAGAAAATAGAGCCGACTCTCGTTCCTTCAGATAGTTGTATGAACACGTATTTAGTTAGATGTATTATATCTTAATCGATTATAGAGGCATGGATAAGTTTTGTTTCATTTTGATCGAGTTGATCGAAGCTTGGGAATCATTCGATGTAGGAATCTTACGCGATATCAATCAGAAATTGTATTGCATTTTCATCAAACTGATCTCGATTTCTCTGATTATTAGGTTGTCCGAAGAGTGTGTTTCTTTTACAGACGCGTCTTTTACAACAATGCACCTTTATACAAACAAGAAACCTAAAGTTGTGATCTTTATCTTGATAGAATCAAATGGATCGTACGTGATTCGATAAAATAATATAAAACGACAAATGTTGTGCACGCATAATTTCCTTACAAAACGAAAGAAACTTTTCGGACGACCTGATAGGTATCTCGCTATTAAAATTCAAAATCTTTAAGAAAACCAGTTACTTTCGAGCGGCTGTTGTAATATAATATAGGATAAATCCAGTTTTCTCACTTTCGCGATCTTCTGCTGCACTTTCTAGATGTTAAAACGTTGGTAAACGTGTCGTAATTTGCGAATGAATTCTGTTTGCCCCGTCAGATCTGGTTCTGGTTCCTTTCGAAGCTCGTCGAGTCGAGAACTTTCCACCGTCTTGCCCGCCCTCTCCGCTGAATTTACGACGAAACTTGGAAATTTCCGGAATCTAATATTCAAGATTCATCGTGACGCGGCCGACCACCGTCGCGCAATATCGGTGGCCTAGCTTTTCCGGAATGTCGCGTAAATTTGCCATGTCTCTCAGTTTCCCGTTCCTTCAAGAAGTTGCCCTCGCGACCGGTCAAAAAATTAGCATCCTTGATCTAACAGTATCTCTTAATCCGACAGTAACGATAATATACACAAGATATAAAAATATGGAAAATATGGAAAATAGAATTCTCTTTATAGTATCCAATGGGCGAAACGAATCTCTGCTTAGATGCTATCGATCATGTTTATGAAAATATGAATCGTTGTACAAACATGGACGGTCTAATTATTACGATAACAAATCAATAATACACGCAACATATACAAGTATATAAAACACGGAAGGTAGAGTCCTCTTTATAATATTTAAGGGATGAAACGAATCTCTGCTTAGGTTCTACGTGTCTCCTCGATTGTACAGGGTGTGGCCGAGCAACACGTACAAGCGGATATCAGCTGATTCTTTCTGCGAAAAGATGAGAAGAAAGAATTCGGTCGAAATCTGTATTTATAAATGTACCAATTTAAATATAAATATTCTCTCGGTCTACTCGTTGCTATAATACATCAGCAACGCGTATAACGTACAAAACCATGGAAGGAAAAGTACTCGTTATAATATTTAATCGATCGAGTCAAATCTCTCCGCATAGGTACCAGTTCCTTAACCAAATCAATAATAGACATACGAATTTGTGGCAATTTCCTCAATCTAATTAAATCTGCAACTACTAAAAATCGCCGTTAGATTACCATAGCGACGCCCTAACAAACCACTGATACAGAACGATATTCTGTTCCTCTTTGTCTCGACTATACCTACCATAGGTTTGACACGACCCGTCAACCAGGTCGACTTGCTCGGATCGAAAGTTTCGTGGCAGCTGGTAATGCGATTCTCCGCCGATGGAAATTAGTTTACGCGGATCGTGTAACACAGTTACACGAATTCTCGCTGGCTGTGCACCGGTTACATATTTACCAGGCGAACCAGGGGCGGTTTCCGACGTGTCCTATTAATGGGTCACTGGTTCGCTGTTGTTCGTACTGGTTGTACGAGGGTCCCGAGTGAAATGAACGCGACGCAGAAGGGTACGCGAGACCTGGCCAGAGAATGTGGTCCAAGAGATGTCTCTGAATAGCGAAGTGGAAGGAAGGGGTTGGCTAAGCCACACGGGATCAGGATGGACCCTTTGAGTCGTGCCAGCCAATTGAGTCCCCTGAATGGACGCTGTTTGGCGTTGAATGTGAAATATTTCATATTGTTTGCCGTCCTTTTCTGGGACAGGATTTACGAACATGCAGGTGACGCTACCACGGGGATCGAGGCTGTCGCTTTTTCGCGTGATACGGCGGTTTCTTTCGTTGGGCAAGTTTTCATTTGGTCCGTAATTTCGTTGACGTTTCTTCTAGGTCCTTTTTGTAGCTTTCACGTTGTGGCGTAATATTCGGTCGTTGGAACGTTCGGCGATTGGATTAAAGCTGACATTAAAACATTGAGAAATTTAGCAGTTCGGAAGATTGGAGGTTTGGGAATTCGGTGATATATAAATTTGAAAATTCGGAAAATTAATTCGCGGACGGCGAAAGTTTGAAAATCGGGAAATTTGACCGTCTGGAAGATCGCAGTTTGGAAATTTGATAATTTGAACATTTGGAAAATCGGGCAAACCAGAGGTTTTTGAACGTACGCCGGTTCGAAAATGTGGAGGTTAAAAATTCCGAATTGGAAGGTTCGAATAGTCGGAGGTTGGAAGGTTTTTCCAGTTTCGAAAATTTGGAAATATGATTGTTCGGTTTTAAAATTGGAGAACTCGAATATTCGACGACTTTGGCGATTTTCAATTTCCCAAATGTGTTTTCTCCGCGTCGAATTCTCTATAAAAGCGATAAAACTAAATTCACGTACAAGAGCACGAGAACAACACACTTCTAAACCATCATTCCGAATATATACCGCGTCAATACTAAATTTTGCTCGGAAATAGCCCGAAGGAAGCTGACCACGGTGACGTCCAGGACGTCGAAGGATGTCCCCGTTATCCGAGTTATACATAAATATTTTCTACGCGTATACACGTACACAAGAGACACAATGTGGTAAACGAGGACGAGAACTCTGTGCTGACCTGGTTGGCCGGTATATGTTTCTGACCACCCTCGTCAGCCTGTTAAAAGGAAGACGGCATAAATCGTTGAAACGGCTGGCAGAAACGAGGAAATATGAGACAGTGAACTACAGGGTCGGAAAAAGTGACACAATTGGGCCTGTAATATTAAGCAAGTAGAAGAATGGCGGCCAATTAAGTTTGCGTTCAAACCGACCGTCTGTTAGAGAAAAAAAAGAACGATTTTTCTTAATAACGAATAATGAGAACAGCGGAGCTGCTCGGAACTAAATGGCCACCTTAATCTTCGTCCAACGTTGACTGGATTAACGCTAATCGAGTTACCGTGCTTTGGACGTTTGCAAATTTGATGAGGCGAGGAGCGAATAGGCGGAAATGAAAAAGAAATGTAGTTAGATCTTATTAACTTTCTGCGTCTGTGTCGAAGCTTAAAGACGACGTTATCAAGTTCCATCCCTCTGCTCTTTCTTTTTTCCTCTTCTTTTATAGAGGCACGAAACTTCTGAAGAATCTGTCTTATGACGAAGTTAATTATATTTTTCAGGCCTCGAGTCTAATTACCTTAACGATATCGAATAAATTCTCAGCAGCAGAGCTGCTTCTTGATCTCAACGACGACTTAAGTTACGAAAGAAAATTGTGCCGCGGCTACAGAACAATTTCTACAATTTTTCCAAGTCTACGATAGTAAGAGGTGTTTCGAGACAGTCAATTTGTTTCTTCCGACGATAGATACGGAGATATTAACAATATGCACGATAATATGTTGAAGTTTGAAGAAATTCTGTATCTCAGTAGGATTCGACGATGTCATAGAAATTGGGAAATATTCTCCAGTTGATTTCGAAGGCTTTAAACGCCGGCCATTTACTTCCCAATCAACCTATCGTCCACTGACACTAACGAAAACATCTTAGCCTCTCAATACACTCTATTTATCCAAACAACCCGTGTTTCCTCGCCCAAATTACCTAATGAAAACATCTTACCCATCCGATACACCCTAGAGCTCTAAACAACCCATCTCTAATGAAAATATCTTACCCATTCAACCCAACCTATTTCTATGGAAAACATCTTATTTTATACACTCTAAAATCCACTTGACTCTAATCTGAATCTTACTCCAATGAAATCATCTTATTTACTCAGTAGACTGTAGAACGTATGCAAACGATCCATATTGCAAATCACTTAACGAGATAGTAATAAATAGAATTTATCCCCATCTAACAACTTACCCTCAAAGTTCGTGTAAATAGTTTATGTCTCAAATCGTTTAACCTTCAATTTATCCTAAAAATTCCAACACCCTATGCGCCACCCTAATCACTTAACGAAACGATTTACCCTACCTGACAATCCTGAAACCTTGCCTTACAACGTGAAAAATTCATCCAGGCAGCCCATATTGCCCATCCAAATCACCTAACGAACTTCTAATTTACGCTCACGCTACGGTCTGCCTGAAAAATTCATCCGAACGGCCCGTGTTTGACCGAAATCACTCGGCGAGAACCTGCGACGCGCCTGAAAAATTCATCCGAACGGCCGATGTTCCACGAATCGCCTAGCAAACCACTTGCAATTTACGCCACCTTACGATTTGCCTGGAATATTCATCGGAGCGGCCCGTGCTCCACCCAAATCAGCTCGCGAAACATTTCTAATTTCGACCTAGCCTGCGCGGTCTACCCGGGAAATTCGCGCAGACGCATCCAATTTGGCCTGCAATTTGCCTGAAAAATTCATGCGAACGAAAATGATAGAACCGTGAGATCAAGGCTCGTGAGACAACCCTATGGCGCCAGACTGTCCGCGCGTGAGTGTTGCTCGCACGTTGGGTCGCGTGTTTCGGCGACACACGCGCGTTTTCGAGCTGCACCCGGGAGAGACAGAGAGAGAGAGAGAGAGAGAGAGAAAGAGAAAGAAAAGGCAGGTGGCCTGGTTGGGTATTGATCCATGATGGAGGGGGTGGTTGGTTGGGGCTGTTGGGTCGCATGCGCGCCACTTGCGGCTGGCTCCGTCCTCATCGACCCGCGGCGGACAGTGGAAAAGGGAGAAACGGAAAGCGGAACGTCGCGTCACAGGGTGAAAGAGGCGAGGCGGTGTAAGAGGGTCGGTTTCTGGATCAGAATGGTACGGTACCATCGATGGGAGCGCGGCGTGGACGCGGCCCTAGGCCGATTTAAATCGTTCGGGGGCGGTTCGAGGCTTCGTGACGCGCTGCGGCGATACGCGAACGGATCACGCGACGTCTGGCGTCGCGTTCTCCGCTCCGGAGACGAAGGACGAGTGGTTGCGGTATCGTGTGCAGGAATGCCTTAGCTAATCCATATGCATATGGGACATTTTCGTTGCCGAATGTTTTTATTCGGAGAGAAAATGTTTAGTATCGAGGCTTTCGTAGACGAGTATCTTAGATGGTAGAAAGCGTATGGGTATTCTCTCTGCCGGTGGCTGTTTTTATTCGCTGAGAAAATATTTGGAGCGAAGCGGTTCGTGGATGATCCTAGGAGCTTAGCTATAATCGTTTGCGTGCGAGAAATTCTTCTTTCCGATTGTCTTCAGTCGCAGAGAGATTGTTTGGATTTCTTTCATCTTCGTCTTTCGCACGTTGGGAATTTTTATTCGTACCGAAACATTTTGCAGCGAAGGATTGTGTGGCTAAGCGCCTTAGTCCATTTTCCACGTCGTAGATTTCTATTTTCGCTGCGAACTGAAATTAAGTGGAACCTGAGATAAAAATCGGGGAATTGCGAAAAGGAAGTTCACGATAATTTATCAAAGTTTTACAATATATAGAAACGGATGTTGTATGAAAATTATCTGCGTGTAGCAACACACAGTAGGATAGATAACGAAAATTCAATTTGCAGACAACGTTTCGAGGATGGAAGTATAATCGAAATGCGAAAAACTTGTAATTTATTTATCGAGGTGTAGAGATAGGTATAATGAAATTGGCTTAATCAGTTGCCTACAAGATCTGTACAATTGTGTAGAAAAATTTTAGATCTTCGAATGTAGATCGTTGTTCCGTTTAAGCTACCGTACGTTAGGGGTAACTTCTTATTCGTGACATTTTCTACCACGTATATTAACTTTCTTCGTTCTTTCGTTTCTAGTTAAAATATCGTGTCCTCTTTTTTAAAGAAAATGGAAAAAGGATCAAATGGAAATCAAACGAAAAAGGAATTATAGGATAATATAATAACTGCACAATAAGTAAAATAAGTATAACATATAGAAATGGGGTTAGTGTTCTTGGAATAGCAATAACTTCGGCTCTAGTTCTAGCTATGATTGTTTCTTTATTAGTAGCTTCAAACGAGAAACGATCGATTCTTCGACTATAATCCCTTTAGAGTTCGAGTGGGCGTCTGGAACATCTACATAATATGTTTCCATCGCACAGTGGCTGGTTTTATCGCGAATAAGTTTGTTACGGAGGAACGAGCTCCGTAACTCGGAACGCAAGCGCTATTCTGGTTTATCTACCATAGAGAGCAACCTCTGCCGCTTTATGGGCGGTTATTTTGTATCAAGATGCAAATTTTATCTACCCGCTATTCGCCGTGAACACCGCACCATATTTCACTAGCGCAGTTTTAAGTGAATCCCTGTGCTTCATAAACCCGTTCTCTTGCGCAACTTTATCGTTTACCGTGAAAGCCAACGGTAGGAGACGTGGAACGACGAGCTTCTAAATCAATTTTATTCAAATAAACCGACCCGAACTGTTTCGAATGAAATGCAGCCAAGTTTAGCGAAAGAATAATTCTACGATGTCATAACATTATTTAAGCATGAAGCTTCAACAAGTCCGATAACAGATCTCCACTGATTCAAATATTTTATTTTCCACGACTTTACTACTTGCAATCTGTATAGTATACGTTCCTTTCCTATCATCATCTCTCGCTGTCATACTTTTATATCATCGTAGTAACAAGCTATCGTCTTTGCTTCCTGTTATTTAGATGAAAATACCTGCTCCAACGCAATTTTATTACAAAATACGCTTCAACGAAACAATGATTCTGCATTCACAGTGCACATTATAAACCTCGGTACTACGATTTGAACGTTACTTTTACTTCTCTGTAATATCATATTACAACGTTTCAATCGTCCCCTGCTATCGCGTGTATTATTATTTTTCACAGGAAATTCCAATTATTCCAACAAGTGCCAAATCAGTTGAGAACTTTCTCCAATTCTGCGGGCTTTCCACGTTACGTAATAACGTAACGTCGTCATATCCGCGAGTTCGCAACGACGAAGCGTAGCATTCGGCCCGCGCCACCCTCGTTAGTAGCACGGCATCGTGAAAACTCCACCCTTCTCTGATTCCGACCAAGTCTTCGAGTCTTTGACGAAGATCGAATTGGGTTAAGCACGGCTGACTCTGTTAGAATTTCAAGTCGACCCGTTGCTTCCCTTCGAGCTCTTCCGGTTCCACCCCTTTTCAAGGGGTTAGGTTAGGAGAGACGGTTACGCAACTCGATTAAACCCGGTTTTGTCGCGTCTGCCGCGATGAAATCCGTGGGTCGAACGTCTGTAACAGGCGAGAACGAACTTGAAGCTTTCCAAAGGGTGAAATCCAGCCCATTCCAACGTGAAAATTAATTTCCACAGCTGTCGCAATTTACGAACACCGTTGCTTTCCCGTTGTTTGAGTTTCTGCTGGCGTTTGTCTTTCGTTTATTGTTTAGTTGACCGTTGTAGTCCGTTACAGTTCGCAGTAGAGGTTGTTCGCAGTTGTGTGCTTTGCGGCACACACGTTCGTGAAAACTGCGCTCAAACGTTTCTAGAAACCTTTTATTAAACGATTCCGTGTAGTGCGTGTAACGCATTGTAGCATATGACGCGAGTCTGCCGGGAAACCAAATTGATTAACTAATTCGTTTTTGCTAATTTCTTTATTTCGTTACAGTTTCATGTACTGTTGCGTGTAATACGAGCCTGGGGAAAACAAACTGATCAACTGCATTTTTCCTCGATTTTTTAATTCCATTGCATCAACTCCACTTTTTGTTAGTTTCATAATTTCATTACAATTCCATGCTCTGCTGTAACGTAATCCTTGGACGAAGAATTCACCCATGAATTAATCCGCTGCAATTTTTGCTCATTTCTTAATTTCATTAGATTGCTGCGTGATCGATATTTAATTCTAAAAAAAAGAAAATAAGCAGATGACTTATTCTGATATGTTCTAAATTGAAATAAATTCTAAATTTATTCTCAATTTTTCAAATGTTATTTATCGACTATCCGAAGCGTCGCAAAGCTTTTTAATAATAGAAGACATTTGTCACATTCCTATCTGTGCAATTTATAGCAGAAAATTGGTCGATCCTGACCGCGCTAATCGCAAGAGCGTCCCCCGTTTCTGGCAAGTAATTGCGATCCCCAGATACGCTTTCTTCTCAATAAAAGCCCCCGTACCCTCGACCTTAATTCGACGATTACGGTCCCCGGCGTGGTCGTTCGCTTACTTTGCTTCTTCGTCTCTCGCTCAGCGAGTTTCTAACTTGCCTTCTTTTCGAAAGACTGCGAGAGATCCATCCTGCTCGAGGTTCTCCGCTCTTTTTTACATTCGAGCCTCTCGGAAGCCAAATCGATCGACTCTGCCTTACGAAATCACCAAAAGTGGATTAACAGATTAATGGATTGGCGTAGTTTTGCAAATTCAACGTTTATGCAAATTCGAGTTTTTATTAACGCACCTAAAAAAATGGTTTTGATCTGTTTCACCTGTTAGATATGTTAACGTTCGCCTTGCTTTGAATATTTCACATACTTTTGCGTATTTTGTCACATTCTGTACATTTTTGTACTTATAGATCTACACGCATAAACGCGATAAACTTTATATACGTAGTTGATATTTGATTGATAATGTGTCAAAAAAGAGGTTTTATTTTCGCAGATCTGCTTATAAAGAGACGGCATAAATAATTTCAAAGGAAACTTTGCAAAAATAATATTCGTCATCGCCATCATCCTACGAATCTTAATTCACAGAGTCGATCAGCATGACTTCTGAGCGAATTACTTTGCCTCGTTTCAGATATTAATTCCAGTGGTCACTTTTAGTCGACGTTAACTTTGCTGTGAAATTTGTTAAAATCTTATTTCGATAAAAATTCATCGTCGTAATCTTCCATCGTACGCGTGCACACGAAAACTCGATGGATCGATTCGTGACACGTGACCAACGTCGAGAAATTAATCCTAAGGAGTAAATGGAGATGGAAGTTCGTTCTGAGGGTTGCTCGAAGGAAAAGTGAGCTTCTGGAGAAAACGGTGGATTCGTCGAGTAGGATGGAAATGGAAGAAAAATAAAAGGGCGACGAGTTTATTTTGCACAAACAGGGGGTGCTGGTTGGGTTAGTGGCAAGTTTCGAGGATTTGTTTTAGATATTCGACGAGAGCATGCCTGGAACCTGAAATGAACGATCAACGTACGTTTTATTTCTTCAACACTGTATCGAAAGTATAGTCGTTAGGATTTGAGTGAATGTCTGTAGCTTGAAAGTGATACGAACATTAATAATTCGTAATAATAAAACACGTAAAAAGTATTTGCACGTATCCGTATCTTTCAGGTGGATTCTTTACGCTCAAACATTTTTATTTCTATCGCGGCAGATTTTCATAACTGTACAGAAGTATATTTTTAGATGGTACAGTTATTGATTTAGGTAATAAATAGCAGAGTGAAAATGGCTACGTGCAAATCCTATCTGTATTATCATCAAGATCAATAGATCACACGGAGATTGCTGCGTCGAATAGACAAGCAGAATGCTTGTTCGTATTGATCTCAGAATATATTTTATGCAATAATTTTGCACTTTCATGTTGCGTTGCTTTTCATCAATTTCACGTTGCGTTACTACAGCGGCCTCGTTGATCTATGTACACTAAATGTGTTCGAAGCTCGGATAGATAATCATTTGGGAGCCCTGCAGCTCCACTGTTCGCTTAGCCTATATGTTCCAACTAATGACCACGATATAATAGACTCCTGTACAGACAACGTTTAACACACCATGTGCAAACTTTCCAACACTGCACACAATTTTCTTCGACGTATCCTGCACTGCGAGAAAATCTGAAGCGTCGCTGAAATTACGACAGGATATTTTTGTTTTAAAAAAGTAACGATAAATATAGATACGTGCATTTTTCCCTTCGTTACGTTGATCAATAGAAATTGATTTAATAAAAACGTAACCTTCCACTAAATTATTTTGGTATAGTCTTCTTTCTTGCTTTGCATCAATCAAAGACTATGACCATTTCAATTACCGTAATATTCTTCCAAGAACAGGCTTTCAGGGAACACTGCATACAATTACAGAGTGGACAACACGCCAAGTTTAGAAAACAGCGACGAAAATGATACTCGAAGCGACAGTAGATTTATCAGAATACTAATTATTGCATTATTTAAATCAAGTTGATCGAGTTGATAAATCATATGACAGAATTGATAAATTCATCGCTATTACATCAAATTCCGTGCATTGATCATGGCTTTTTTTTTTTTTTTTTCATCGCGTCGAGAATCAGATGCAACCTTGCGATGGACTATAAATAATAATGGCAGGCTAATAAATGCATCACTGTCGCATTAAATTCCGTACATTGGACGTAGCTGTTTTAACGCATCGAAAATGAGACGCGACCGTATAAATAGAAAATTAATGATCATTATAACGACGAAATAATAACAATGGAATAATGACAGAATAACACATTTATCGCATTTACGTCAAATTCTCTATCGTAGCTTTTTTTTTTAACGCAGCGAGAACGAGATGTGATCTTATAACGATAAAAAAAAAAAGATGAATAACGATTCAATTTACTTCGGCTTCAAACATCCGTCTATTGGAATATTACGAGTCGATTCATCGTGTCTCTTATCGCGGTGCTTTCCTGCTCGACAACCGCTTCCGGTCCCTACGCGCTAATCTCTCTCGTTATATGTACGACTCGTCCGGAAAGTGCGTGCCAGCGCGCATTTGCTAACGATCGGCAATTTGCATAAGGTCGATCAGCGTTCGTTCTGCGAACTTTATCGTGGCCCGCGGATTAGATCAATTTGTACATCGGTTAGGACTTTCACGGATGCCGCGGCACAATTTCAATCCCGATTTTAGCTTCATCGATTCGGCTGTTTCCGCGCCTCGGATCAGGTAATCGCTTGTCCTCGTTAGCGCAGTTGTTCCGTCTCGATGACTATTTTCGAGCGTACGCGTGCGTTGAGAAACGTTTTATTTAAAATCTCTATCTTTATCGGCTGTTTCGCGAATTTCCTCCGAATGATTTCGACTCGTTTCATTTAATTTGCTTTCCATTGGATTCGAGACCGATGAAGATTTTCGATATTTTAGCGTTCACTGGTTCGTTGTCTCCTACCGTGGGTATTTTTCAAGCGATTCAGCGAAGATTCTATTCGAGTTGTTATCTTTGCCGCGATTCTTCCGCTTCGTCTAAGTAGCTGGATCTAATCTAGCTTTTGTTCAATTTAGTTTTCTCTAAGTTGAATCCTGATTTTGCAGAGATTCTTGATATTTCGAGGCAGATTATTTTCGATGGATGAAGCTTGACGAACGTTTTACAAGCAGTTGAGGGACTCTCCGGAAAGTTGAGAGCGAATTTATGAATCATTCTGCGAGACGATGGTCGCAGATTTATTCCTCCGATACGTTAATTAAAGCTGTATAAAGCCGCGCGATATAATCTGGATATCAAATGTTTCCTCGTGTCCGCGTGATCAATCGGTATATCGCGAATCATAGTAAACATTCGTCGTGACGTAACCAGCTGTAAATATTATTGCAGCGTATTCGTTAAACATATTCACGGTTTGAATTCATGTCTCTGTCAATCATTAAGACTTACTTGGAAATAATCAGTGTAACCTTCGGTATTAAAAAAAGATAGAAATCTTCGGACTTTAACAGACTTCCACGCTGTCCAGAAACTTCGAACTGCGACAGATATGAACGTCTCTGGAAACCAACGATTTCTTATTCAACGAAAGTAGGAAACAGGAAGGGACGAATATTCGAAGAAAACAGAATCTCAGAATCGCGTAGAAACGCGACAAGGACTCGCGACGAATTTAGAGTCTCAGCTCTATCTTCTTCGTCATCGAAATTAACTTTGAACTTCGTTAAATTTCAGATCGCTGTCCTTCGACACCCGACGAAAGGACTCAGAGTCTTTCGGAGGCGTGGAGAGGAACAGGAAGGAACGACGAAGATTTGGATGAGGAGATTCGCACGTAAAAATGCGGCAGCGATCCGCGAGAAATTTATAGTCTTAACCCTGGCTATGTTAACTGGCTGAATAATTCGTGGCATGTAATTTAATATTCCAACGTGTGGCTGAGTTGAACGTCGGCCGACGTATTCGTTGGAATGCGTTCACGATTAGATAAAAATGCCAAGCGTGTAGAAGAAGTCGGGGCCAAGCGTGTAGAAGTCGGGGCCCAGCGTCATCTACCGCTCGTAAAAAGCGTAATTTCGTTACGCGCGACACCGACGCGACGCGCTCGCGAGCGTAAACGCGACAATTCTCCGCGACGTTATTATCTCTCGTTGATCGTCACACGGCGTTCCCGTCATTGAGGAAGCTCGATTATGCAATTTCGTTACGTACGCACCTCCTATGGTGTGAAACACACATACACACAAGATACAAATGTCTACGCATGTAGAGGGATGGTACAGGGCCATATAGAAAATTGTGCGTCGTTATCGTCGTCGGTGGCTCGGTCAGGCTGACGATAATTTGGAAAAATGTTTCTTAGTCCGTTTCGTGTTGAAGAGTAAAAATTATCGTGGTTGAAGTTTTGAAAAAAAATCTATGACTTCTATTGTGGGATACTTGATTATCGTTAATTATTACATAATATCTACTTATCTAATTATATTGTATATATATATATATAATGGCTCGGTCAGGCTGACGATAGTTTGGAAAAATGTTTGTTAGTCCGTTTCGTGTTGAAAAGTAAAAATTATCGTAGTTGAAGTTTTGAANAAAAAATCTATGACTTCTATTGTGGGATACTTGATTATCGTTTAATTATTACATAATATCTACTTATCTAATTATATTGTATATACAAGGCTGAGTTAATTCTGGATTATGTGGATGTTTGGAGTTAAATTACTTTCCACGTTTACGAGGATATAGCTGAGGATTGGCTCTCTTCGCCTAATTCTTTATCTAAAAGTTTAGTTTGTGCTTCCTCGTGTGGATCATTGAGAGTGAAAGCGGTAACTAGCGGGAAAGATCATCATCATATGTAGGTTACTGGTATTTTGAATTTGATAATCAATTTAACTGAAACAAATTACAGTTTCTCCTAAAAGTAGCTCTTTTTAGAACCGACTCGCAATTAATCAGCGGATGAAAATGTTTTTATTCTTCTCAAAAAGTGGACATAAGTTATAACAAGATTCTTCTGTAATCTTCTGACTGATGAAAAGCGGTAACTAGCTGGAAAGATCATCATCATATGTAGGTTACTGGTATTTTGAATTTGATAATCAATTTGCTCGCAAGTTACATATTACAAATATATCGTCGTACGTATTTGCAAGGCCTGAAACAAATTACAGTTTCTCCTAAAAGTAGCTCTTTTTAGAAACGACTGGCAATTAATCAACGGATGAAAATGTTTTTATTCTTCCCAAAAAGTGGACATAAGTTATAACAAGATTCTTCTGTAATCTTCTGACTGATGAAAAGCGGTAACTAGCTGGAAAGATCGTCTATGTACGTTACTAGTATTTTGAATTTAATAATCAATTTGCTCGCAATCCACATATGTTACAAATATATCGCCGTACGTATTTGCAAGGCCTGAAACAAATTACAGTTTCTCCTAAAAGTAGCTCTTTTTAGAACCGACTCGCAATTAATCAGCGGATGAAAATGTTTTTATTCTTCCCAAAAAGTGGACATAAGTTATAACAAGATTCTTCTGTAATCTTCTGATTGATAGAAGAATCGACAACGACGTTGTATTTCTATCTCGTCAATATTTCGTTTCTCTTTACGAAGCGATAAGATGTAGCGGACAGTAAATATATTTGACAGCAAATGTTGGACATTTGGAGCGCAATGATTATTCAGCCAACGCTGAACTATATCTGAGAATAGAGAGGACATCAAGGCGAAGTTATCGAGCATGCAGCTTTGATTAGATGGAACAGATGATTGTTAGCTATCGACGATTAGCTTTGCATTTACACACATGACAATATCGACAAGCGTAACTGACATTATTAATAAGAGATACGATAGGATACTCTGAAGGGACAGGGACAGATTCATGGAACATTGTTACGGTGAACGGAAACGTGCTTCTTGAAGATAAGTAGAATCAGGCCTCGTAAGGTCAGACACGTGGCATGCGCTTCAATCATCTCCAATATTCACGAACCTTTAATCTTTTAGACCTTCAACATCTCAACGCGTATATCTTACACTACTGGCAAAATTATTACAGTGTCGAGGAGAAGAATAGAGATCGATCTTTTCTTATGAACAATTAAGCAGGTATCTTTAATTGCCACAGACCGGCGATCAAAGAGAAGATTGGAAAAAGAAACCAGGAACTTACGATGTTAAGATATCAGATGGTACAAAAATAAACGCGAGCGTTACGTAAATAGATGTCAGTAATAATGAAAAATATCGATTAACAGCATCGTCGTATAGGAAAATACTTTTCAATGGAAAATTGTTTATCTTCAAGCTGATAAAAATCTTGCCTGCTCCTCGACCACTCTTCAAAAGACATTTAAATGTTCTTGTAAACACGTTGATTTAAGACTTCCGCTTGTCCATATATGCAAATTCATACTTTTGCGAATATAATTTAAAAAAAACGGTACAACCTCCGTAAAAAATTGTTTCGCCTATCGAGCATTATGGAAAGCTACTTTCCGAGTACTTTGGATATTCCATGTACGTTTTCACGTTATTTACACTCTGTGCAATTTTGCACTTTCCGACTGCCCACAAAATCAGCCACACTTCCAGCCTTTTCTATATTATTCTATATTTCTATATTAAGTATACATGAAGTATATTTAAGTATTTAAGTATTATACAGCCTATACGCGTGCACATGTATATTCCATTTTTCGTAAAAATTATTCTTTGATAAAAGTTACGTTTCACGAGTCTGCAACGAAGTGCCTATGCGGAAACTCGTGTCAGAGTTCACGGGACATTTAACCGTGGAAGGGCGAGCATGGGTCGAGACTGAAATCCTGTTGAAGCGAGCCATTAAAATATCGGTCATAGAGAGGATCAGGAGGGCATGACACAGCGCGCCGCTGGCAATTTATTTCGACGGAACGAGAGTTGCCGTCGACACACACCGCTCGTTAAAATCGTTGACGAACAGCCGCCGCGTACCTTTGTGTCTGTATCATTTGGATCAATAGAGAGAGGCTGAGCATTCGTCAGCGCGCGGCAACTACGTCCGCTCGCCTTCGATCCGTCCTGTTTTTCGACCGCGTTTCCTCGCAGTTCTTCCCTCCTTTTTTCGCCAACGGTGCTGGTAATACGGGATTGTCGAATCGATGAAGTAAAATCGTTCTTTCGGTACCTTTGATCCTACGTATACGATAGGGACGAAAGACAAGTGGACAGATAGCAGAATCAGGTGTCGACAAAACACTCGAGTTAATTTAACGATACGCATACGCTTAGTGGACTGCGGATTGCTGCAGAAATACGCGATTTTGCGAATGCGATTAAAAAGAAATGCAAGTCGGATAGAAAATTGCTTTACCTGCTAAATATTATTGGCAGGGACTGTTACCTGCTTTGGATATTTCATACGTTTTTCTAAATTATTTGCGCTCGCTTTCTTGCACCTTCGAGTTTCTCATAAGCACACAAACATCCGCCAATCCTCATAGCGTCCGCGTAGGTTATTTACGGGAAATAATTGAAATTATTCTCTACCTTTTTGCGATACTATTTCCACTATCTTTGTTCGCTTATTTTTGCCTCCAACCGTGGGATTCAGATCGCTAGAAAGATGAAGTTTGTTCAGAGATCGAGAAGATTCGAGAAGGATCGAAGTGGTTGGAGTTTTGAGAGTTCGAAGGTTTTGATAACTTCGATACGATAGTTGGTCGTTTCGCTTACGCGTTTTTAAAGCTGACAGGAACAGATCGTAGGAAAAACATTTTCCATTCGACTCACGATCCATCGACTCGAACTGGATTCCTCGAGCGTGGAGAACCACTGGCTACGCGCCAACCTATTTCGCTTATTTCCGCGACACGTTCGGTATTGCAATCACCGTTCCGAGTCGACGAGAGGTCGAGACAATTTACTGCACTGCGGCTAGGCAAAATCTTCTCCTGCAACGAGTGACAATTATCGCATCGCGCGCGCACATGCACCGACCGATCGATACACGGCACGGAGAGCCATCCTGTCCGATGTATCTCGCGAAACTTTACGCAGTTGCCTGTTCGCGGCTTTTTTCCAACCCCCGATACATGCTCGCCACATATCGCGTGAAATATATATATATAATGTTGTCGAAATAAATAAGCAGACGTACAGAGCTAAAGATAGAAAAAAAAAAACTGGGAACTGGAGAGCGCACGATTAAAAATACAGAAGATTGAAAATTGGAATAGAAAATTAAAAAGTGACATTAATAAAAGCGAAATTAAGAATACAGCGCGCGAAGAATTAAAGTACAAAATTCAGAAGAATTAAATTGCAAAGTTAAGGATACGGGGCACTAACGGGAAATTACCAATTAAAGCACAAAAGTAAGGAGACAGAAAATTTAGAACGAGAACATAGAACTAAAAATACAGAAAATTGGAAATTAAAGTACAGGGTTAAGACCGAATACGGAACATTAAGGATTTGCATACGAAACTAACGATTGAGGTATAGAATTTTGCCTAACGGTATGAAGAGCAAAAGTACCAAAGAATTCGTCTATTTTTACGTTTATGAGCATGAGTAATAGTAATTGTAGGTCGATCGATCGATCGAGTTTCAGTATCTTCTTTGTCGAACGACTAGGGCTGCGACCCTTACGAATTCCTCGTCTGTCATCTACTTTCTACGGCTTGAACCATAGAAATACCATCCCTTCGTGAAACGTTTTATCGATGTCCGCGTTAATACGTCATTTGTATGCGCTCAAACGTTCGAGAAAACGAGATTACGCCAATTCACGGACAGATATCATGGCAAACATTCCTCTGCAAATGGTCCTCGAATGTTCCCCTGAAAGTCGCTCACCTCCATAAAACCACACCTTTCGATTTAAATACTCCAGGCACGGGAAAATAACTGTAATCGTTTGCGTTTATGCGGTAGATCGAAAGGAACATTACTCTTCGCTCCATCTGTGCTCAATTTATCGCAAAATTGATGTTACTCTTAATAAAAGTATTTCAATTATCGACTACTTTACAAACACGCTACGCGATTCAATTCGATGCCTTGATAAACGTATGTGATGATTTTATATAAATATAGTGGTAATTTTCATTGCGCAACGTATCGGTGTATACGTTTCCCTCGGATATTTCGATTAAAACGAAGAAATCTTCATTCGTAACAGTCGAACTGTCATTGGACAATTTGTGAAAAACCGCGAAAATGCACAGAACGTACTTAATACGCGGAATTTCATTTATTTAGGAAAAAGCGAGCAGATTTTATCTTCCTGAAAACTAACAAATTCCTGAAGAATTAACGAATGAACGCGACAGAAATTTCGAATCGGGTCTTTGCAAATTTACGTAAACGTGATTTCCAACGCATCCAATAACTTCTCCTACTCTCACATATCGTTTCATCTCTGATGAAAATAAATTATATCGTATTTATCCATGTACGGAAGAATAAAAATTGATTTATTTAAAATTCATGGCTCGATTAACAAATCGTTGTAATAGTCGCGAGACTCGTACATTCAGCGTCGTCCTCCAGTTTATAAAACTGCGCGAGAAAGACATCGATGGACGTCGAACGGATGAACAATACTGTCCTTCACAATAGAGATCGTGATTTACATCGCGAGTTATTCGTTCAAGGATCGAAACGATCCGGGGACCGGACGATTTTCAGTGACACGCCTTCGTTAAACCGGTACCGGAAGTAGTCGTTACTGAAACACCAGCGAGCCGAGGTCGCTCTTGAAAATTAGGCTCGCGGCTGCACCGTGGCCTCGTGTAATCGATTCACGCTGCCCACTGTGCCCGCGTGTTTCCAAAAGCCTAACACGTTACGCTTCTGCGTTCTCATGGCCGACTTCGCCGGTCCTGCGATCTAAATGCAATATAGAATCAAAAGTCGTCCACTGGGATATATTCGGTTTATTATTGGAAAATATTATTCCAAGAACTGTTAAACGATCGTGGAAACAAGAAGCTTGACGCATCGAAGCTTCGAAGCTTCAAAGGAAAATGGAACGTTGGCGCTAGGAATTGAAGTTTATCGTAAAATCAGAGAGCACTTCGTGTTCGAAAAGGACCGCGTTCAATTAAATTACGACGTGGCTTAGAAAATTCTCAAGTATCAAATTTAATTAAAAGTCAATCGGCGCTTCCTACATTCCATAAATCTTTCTCGAACTATATTTCTTCCCTTGGAATATACATATTTTTCATTTCCCTTGAATACTTCGCCCTTTCAAGCGCGTTGGACGTTCGGAAGGAAGTTTTACAGCCACGCGAACCAAGGAACGCCGGACGCAAGCACAGACTCGTGGAAATACTTATTTTTTTAATTTAATCTTCCACTTGTCATTGTACCGCGCCGATTTTTATTTTTGCCTTAATTTTCTCCCTTATTGTTTTTTTTCTTTCCGCCCACTCTCATCTCATGTTTTTTTTATCATCTCATTTTTTACAGCATGGCCGCTCAGACTCGTACAGGGTCGCAACGCTACCGAAAATACGCGACGACAACAAAACAGCCGACGGGATGTACAAGGTATTCACAGCGTGACTTCCGGTCCGCGGTGGTTCTCCATTTGTGTTACGCTGGCAATTTTCGCCGGTGCTTGCTTCATCGACGACGGATCTTCCAATCCTGTCCTCGTCTCTATCGCAATCACTCTCTTTCTCTCCGCGAATCTTCGGAATTCTCTCTAGAAAAGGTCCTCCGTCGCTTCTGTGGCTTGTGTGGCTTCTCCTCTCTGGTTTCTCTTCCTCGACGTTCTCGACTAACCATTTTCCTCGTCATTCTGCTCTAACAATCACGGCAGATCCGCGACACAATTCTCCGTAATATTCTTTCATAGAATTTCTTCTAAAACCTCTTTCATATCTCTGCTCTTTCTATTCTTTCGAACCTGGCACTTTTTATCAACGTCTGCCCTCTATTCCTCTGCGAAGGGAGAAGTCTTATTTTCTCTATGGTGACTGGTACTAACGCATTCTTTTTCATATACGCCGGTGTACAAAAGTTTTCAGCTGCTATACACATCTTTCGCTTTGTATCGCGAGAATGATACGATACGTTCTAAGAAAATTTCAACTAATATCGGTAGAAAGTTGCGTGGTAAGCAAAAGCAAATGGTGCAACAAGTTGCTATACAACCACACGGTATTAGGTAAAATTGAATTGAAATCTATTCAACATGTCGATTTTCGAATATAAGATGAACAGTCTATAGAGCTGGAGATTTTTTCATATTATTCTACTCTGCACAGTATTATCTAATACTCGCTATGACACTGACTACTAACACAATGTATATAATTAATCCATACGATCTAACAGTTAATATATATATATATATTACTGTGACATTACGATTCGTGGCTGAGGGATATTCTCTTTGGGATTTCGTCTGTCGCCTACTTTCTGGATCTTGATGACTCTGTTTAGGATAATTGACTAATATCGGGGGTGAAGGGTTGAAACAGGTCCCCTGACGATTCTGTATGATCGTGGGAACGAAACATCCTGTAATTGACGATCATACGATTAATTATTGTATCTGAAAGATTGTATTGTAAATATCTGTTATGCGAAGTGGCGTTGGAATGAAAAGTAATTTTGTATGGCGAAGGGTATTAGTGTATGGTATTAGTATACTATGGTGGAGGTTAGAGTATCCTGATCCTTATACTTTGATAAGGAAACCTTCCTTTTAACGAAGATCGTGGTAGTATCATAAAATTTTGAAATAAAATTGTTTTGAAACAGAGCTGAAATATTTCGAGAATTTCTGAATACTCTAGTTAGAAACTTATTCCGAAAGCTTTGACTAATTTGATGAATGTATTACGAGATTTGAAGAAATAATTGTTGAATTATCAATGTTCTAACTTGAACAATTTTTCTAGGAACTTGAACTAATCTCAGAAATTTTATGGCGATTAAATTAAAGTATTAAGTGTTCTCTTCCTAGTTTCCTTATAATTCTTTCATACAAAAAATCGATATTTTTACCATCTTCGTTAAAAACAATATTCCTAACCTATTTTTATCATAGGATATTAAAGAAAGTATTTATAACTTCAAGCTTAAGAAACTGTCTTTACTCTCAATTGCTAACAGCGTTCACCTAGATTCAACGTACCACCAAACTTCGAAAGATAAAACGGGCTTGACCTAACATCTCGCTAACTCTCTTTCACTTCCGATTAATCTGTTCTATGTTATTTTTGCAAAACAGTCGCGGCGGAAGAATCCAAAGCGGAGAACGGACAATTTAGAGGACCTGAAGCAGGAGTTGGACATTGACTTCCACAAAATTACACCCGAGGAACTATATCAGAGATTTCAGACACACCCCGAAAACGTAAGTACTTTCATATTCTTAACCCTTTCGCGACCAAATCTTCTCTTTTCTTTTTTTTTTTTTTTTTTTGCCTCTCCGAACGAGAATTTTGTTTATCAATTACTTATAACAGAAACCTATTTGAAATCATTCTGTGATAGTTTGCATAAAAAAAAAGTCAAGACCAGCTCTACTGAAAAGCAATAGATCGGTCGTCTGATTAAATAAAAAGCTCCATGAACTTTAGAAAATTGGATGTTCTGACGATCAATATTTTACTTTCGAAAATTTACCGAGAACTTCAACCGAGGCAGAGAAAATTTTACGGCTGTTTGCTCTGAATCGTACTTGAGCCGTGACGTTACATGTGTATAATTTGAAAGAGTCGATCTTTCCTTCTCGTAAAATATTATAAAATAAAAATGCGAGTCAAATGATTTAAAAAAAAAAAAATAATCGCGTTCTTCTAACCAATTTAGAGAACTTCCTGAGTGTTTGCTTTGAATCGTACTCGAGGTGTAACGTTACATGTGCGCAATTTGAAAGTATCGATCTTTGCTGCTCATAGAATATTGTCAAAAAAATACAAAAAAGTGAAATGATTAAAAAAAAAAATCGTTGGAATCGCGTTCCAGTTTAGGATAATAAACTTGGCGCTGACGCGAGCCGAGTTCTCTTTCTTTCTTTCTCTGCGACCGAGTCGCGCGCCTCGATCGATCGGGTTATTTAAAGCTCTCGAGTATCATCGCTGACACGAAATTCCTGATGTCCCTTATTTAGCGAGGCCGATAATTGTGGAACGCGTTGCAATCGTTAACACAAGACGTAAATGGATTGATTGAAAAATTAAAAAAGAAAAAAAATAGTACATATATGCATGCGTTAATATATCGCGATACCAAAGTTTCGATATCAACTAAAATTATCTATAGTAATGTTATCTCTTCGTTAAAATTTCTGATTGGAAAGCACGAAGTCTGGCTATTAATTTGTCGAAATAATTAATACCGTCCTGGATATAATATTTGCGTACAATGATTTTGTGTGCGATAATGAAGAACGATTTCAATGATTGTTTCTCCGGTTCTTGGTACCGTTATGATTATCCGCATTAATTTGGAAATGAAATTGGTCCGTGATGTTCGTTGAAAGAACAAAAGAGATATTCGAGGAATATTGGGAGTTCTACCGGATATTTCCAAAACGATTAATAGTTTGGGTATCGATGAAGATTGATAATTCGGATTCTTGTAACTTTACGTTAAAAGCACTACATAACTATTGGAATATTATTAGAGTTTGAACGACTACAGTCAAAGAGTGACCGAATGCTAACTATAAACAGTGCTTGTACTCATTTTACACAGAGTAAGAACTATAACCGATAAATAAGAAGAAGTTACAGAACATCGCAATCTAATTCAAAATAAAAATCAAACTTTATAATCCGCACGGTGTTCGACAACTTAATATCCAAACTATCATAGCACTGCTTGGATTTGGGAACAATTGTAAATCCCGATAGACCTCGAACTCTACCAAAGAAGTACCCTAACAAATCAGACATAATGCTACAAACGGATGAACTAACGATGAACTATTTTTGTTTCAGGGCCTCAGCCATGCGAAGGCAAAAGAGAATCTGGAGAGGGACGGTCCAAACTCGCTGACACCACCGAAACAAACGCCCGAATGGGTGAAATTCTGTAAAAATCTGTTCGGTGGTTTCGCGTTACTGTTATGGATTGGCGCGATCCTCTGCTTCATCGCGTACTCGATTCAGGCAACGACCAGCGAAGATCCAAACGACGACAATCTGTACCTGGGTATCGTGTTAGCGGCGGTGGTCATAGTTACAGGCATATTCTCGTATTACCAGGAAAGCAAATCCAGCAAGATCATGGAATCGTTCAAGAACATGGTACCGCAGATCGCGACCGTAATTAGGGAAGGCGAGAAACTGACATTGAAAGCCGAAGAATTGGTACTTGGAGACGTGGTGGATGTTAAATTCGGCGATCGTATCCCGGCCGATATCCGTATCATCGAATCGAGGGGCTTCAAGGTGGACAACAGCTCTCTGACCGGTGAATCCGAGCCGCAGTCTAGGTCTCCGGAGTTCACGAACGAAAATCCATTAGAAACGAAAAATCTTGCATTCTTCTCGACGAATGCCGTTGAAGGAACCGCGAAAGGCGTTGTGATCTGCTGTGGCGATCAAACTGTAATGGGAAGGATTGCTGGCTTAGCGTCCGGCCTTGACACCGGCGAGACTCCAATCGCTAAGGAAATCCACCATTTCATCCATCTGATCACAGGCGTAGCTGTATTCCTTGGAATAACGTTCTTCCTTATTGCGTTCATTCTTGGTTACCATTGGCTCGACGCTGTTATCTTCTTGATCGGTATTATCGTGGCTAACGTACCGGAGGGTTTGCTGGCGACCGTGACCGTGTGCTTGACGTTGACCGCCAAACGTATGGCATCGAAGAATTGCCTGGTTAAGAATTTGGAGGCAGTAGAAACCCTGGGCTCGACATCGACCATCTGCTCGGACAAGACTGGCACGCTCACACAGAATCGTATGACCGTTGCTCACATGTGGTTCGACAATCAGATCATCGAAGCTGACACGACGGAGGATCAGTCTGGACTTCAATACGACCGTACCAGCCCTGGATTCAAAGCTCTGGCGAAAATCGCTACTCTGTGCAACCGTGCCGAATTCAAAGGTGGCCAGGAAGACAAGCCTATCCTGAAGAGAGAGGTGAACGGTGACGCTTCGGAAGCTGCTCTGTTGAAATGCATGGAACTTGCTCTTGGCGACGTTATGGGCATTAGGAAACGCAACAAAAAAGTCTGTGAGATTCCATTCAACTCTACCAACAAGTATCAAGTCTCTATCCACGAATCTGACAACCCAGACGATCCTCGACATCTTCTCGTGATGAAGGGTGCGCCAGAAAGAATTCTCGATCGTTGCTCGACTATCTTTATCGGTGGTAAGGAGAAGGTGCTCGACGAAGAGATGAAGGAGGCATTCAACAACGCTTATCTGGAACTTGGTGGCCTTGGTGAACGTGTACTCGGCTTCTGCGACTTCATACTGCCGTCCGACAAATTCCCGATCGGCTTCAAGTTCAATTGCGACGACCCCAACTTCCCGGTCGATGGACTCCGCTTCGTGGGCCTGATGTCTATGATTGACCCGCCCAGAGCTGCGGTACCTGATGCGGTCGCCAAGTGCCGTTCCGCCGGTATCAAGGTCATCATGGTAACCGGTGACCATCCGATCACTGCCAAAGCTATTGCCAAATCTGTCGGTATCATCTCTGAAGGTCAGTTTTCCTGCCAGTTCCTCCGTTTCATTTGTTTACTTTTGTTCTAGTCGATCCTTTGCAATTGGTTATATCAAGGAGATTCTGCTGGAATTATTTAGTTCTTTTAGTGAGTTTTTTTTTAGAGATTACGTCGAGGAGATTTTGTTAGAAGATTCTACCGTTTGAAGGGAGATTTCCTATAGGAGATTATACTGTCTGACAATTATCTGATATGGTGTGGAAACATCAGTAATGAAAAGCAAATACGATTTCTTTCTCGTTGAACCAGTAACTGGATATCCGCGCGTTGCCTCCACTTAGAAAGGAGGCGAAATTTAGTTAAAGCAAAGTAATCGCCGAAACCGTTTAACCAAATTTAATCAAATTGCCGCATTTACATGCGAATCTCCTCGTTTCCCAAATTGTCTCGGTATACCGCGAAGTCAAGCAGAAGAATGCAAATGAGAGTTT
Organism: Bombus confusus; assembly: GCA_014737475.1. Taxonomy (NCBI): domain Eukaryota; kingdom Metazoa; phylum Arthropoda; class Insecta; order Hymenoptera; family Apidae; genus Bombus; species Bombus confusus. The sequence goes on from JACXIV010000045.1 coordinate 3,609,337, forward strand.
CCCCCTCGACTCTGTCCCTTCTTATAAAATATTCATAATTCCCCTGCAGCTGTTAGGAGTCTGATAAGTAATTTCCAAGCTAGACTTCCCAAGGGAGTGGATGGTTACGTAAATTTATTGGAAGATCAGCTGCAAGCCCCGAGCACTCTTGCTTTCTTGGAAGAAAATACTTAGGTTGAAAATGATATTTTTGATCAGGTAACGAGACCGTCGAGGACATTGCTCAACGGCTGAATATCCCGGTATCCGAAGTCAATCCTCGCGAGGCTAAAGCTGCCGTTATCCACGGAACCGAACTCAGGGAACTGAACTCCGACCAACTGGACGAGATTCTCAGGTACCACACCGAAATTGTGTTCGCCCGTACCTCGCCACAGCAGAAGCTCATCATCGTCGAAGGCTGCCAACGAATGGGTGCTATCGTCGCCGTAACCGGTACGCTATTTTACTTTATTCTTTGCCCTTTTCCGTGAATGATGTCTTCCATCACTGTGAACGTTTCTTTCAATTCCAACACGGTTGTTTCGCATAAATTCAAACAATTCAATCCCACCACTATGGCTCTATTGGCAAAACCAATCTCTGCCGGGTCTGTGAACAGATCATTGCTAGATATTCCTTTTTCTAATCGTAGGAATATAAAATAAATAGAAATAGAGATTAGATAGTTCGAACGTAACGTGCCAACCAGACCGTTTGACCAGTTTGAGCGCAACAATCAGTTCAAACAACCTCACAGCTGAACTGGACGATCTTACGTTATGATATTTCTCTGAATAATCCTCTCTAAGTTCTTTGGAGTGCATTGACTCTGAAGGTAGAAACACGTTACTCTCGCGTCACGTGAAATCACGTAACAACGGGTTATTTCGTGTGACGTTGGAAAAGTGTGAGCCGGCGTATTTCCATCGTTTCAAATCCGTTGCAAACAAGTCACCGTCACGCCACGCTGTTTACGGCATTTCGCGTATTGTCGCGTGTAAAAGCAGACATCAATTCCGCGACGTCTGGCAGTTTTAATATCGCGTGAGCAACGGAGACAATGGAGGAATTATTAATAGAAAGTGCGGAGAAACATTTTGATTAATAATACGGAAAATTCTATGTTACACTTGTTAATAATCTTAATGAATCCTCACATACATATAACAATAGTCTTCTGTATTAAACTCGGTTAATTCCTTGAGCCATACGTGGATTATTATTTAAATGAGCAACAAACAAGCATTTGAAATCCTTTGTCATACTCATTGTTATACTTACACTGAATCTCCTATTGATTCTACCAATTAATTCCACAAACGCCACTTCCCTTGTTTCAATAAATTTCTGACATTCTAGACTTTCCTAAAACAGCAAAATTCTAAACTAACTTCTTTTCGTTGGTTGCTAGTTTCTACGCAACGTAGAAACCTACAAATTCTTACGACCAATCTGCGTGATTACTCCTACCATCCGTAACATTTAAAACTCAATTATTCGTTGCAAAACCTTCGCACCGTACTCCCGTTCCTAATCGTCTCACGTACAACTTGGCGTTCGATCAACTTGCAATTGCGTTAGGATCTACGAAATAATTTCAGGTGACGGTGTGAACGATTCTCCTGCGTTGAAGAAGGCCGACATTGGTGTAGCCATGGGTATCGCTGGTTCCGACGTGTCCAAGCAAGCAGCCGACATGATTCTGCTCGATGACAACTTCGCCTCGATCGTGACCGGAGTCGAGGAGGGTCGATTGATCTTTGACAACCTGAAGAAATCCATCGCGTACACCCTCACCTCGAACATCCCCGAGATCTCACCCTTCCTGGCGTTCATCCTTTGCGACATCCCTCTGCCTCTTGGTACCGTCACTATTCTCTGCATCGACTTGGGAACGGACATGGTGAGTCTCATTTTACTACTCGCGTTTCGAACATCTCTATCACGTCTTAGACATGCTCGAAACGCAAACGACGAATATTTCGTATCGAATTCGGCGACTCCACGACGAGTTTCGTATTTCGATCGAATCGATCGAGGTGTCGTTGACATTCGTCTACACTTAATCAAAGATTTTCAGCATTGCGTAATTGTCTGAATATTTATCAGTGGAATAATCGATTCCATTCGTGCGTGGAATAGTCCACACGTGCGGATTGTGTGTTTAAAAACGATGAATTACCAGGTGCCAGCCATATCCTTGGCGTACGAGCATGCAGAATCGGATATCATGAAGAGAAGGCCTCGCGATCCTTATCGAGACAACCTCGTCAACGAAAGGTCTTTCGTTTTTCAATTTTCGGCAGAGATAGCTTCTCGAAGTACATCGAGCTAGATTCGTGCGATTGTTTAGGACAAGCTAGAGCTCCGGTAATCGCAGTATCGCCAGATCAACCATCTAGGAACACCCTTTTCACGAGTGGAAGCTAGCTTTTATCAATTCCAGTTGTTCTACCCTTCTTATTTAAGTGGCCATTTTTGCGAAAACCAATCTGCAGAGGAATCGCTATACGTACGAGATAATTTGTGTCTCTGTTAAATCGTTGGAACACGAGAATCTTGACTCTGTTTGAGATCTTGAGACGCGTTAATTTCTGTTTGACTGAACTTTGAGAAATTTGTGTTGAGACAAGACGTTTTAATTATGTTTAGCGTTATATATATATATATATGTAGATGCGAGTTTAGAGATGGAAGAGGTTTCATTTAGGATCAAGGTACTCGTACTTTCAGATATAACCAAGTTTTTCCAGCGAAAGCAGTGTCGATCTCGCGAGCCAGATACGAAAGAAGAAATTCTCGAAGGAATTTTGGAGGATCATCGAATTGATGATCCGAGGAAAAACCGATCCCGAAGTACATCCTTTTTCGTCCCTTCGCACTTCCCGCCTCATCGCTCCGATCGATTTAGTTCTCTCAGTTGATTTTTTGCTTACCTTTTCTGCGTTCTCATCATGATATGATACTCACTGGTCGCAAGAATGCTGACTGATCACGTTGCAATTCGTTACGAGGTAATTGTTGCAATTTGAAACTAACCGTATTTGTGGAAACTCAGAAATCGTTGCGACAAATATAAAGTTCCTTAAAAATTCTGTAAAAATTTTCTGAAAATAACAGAGAAAGAACGTTCTCCTCTTCCGCGTCAATTCTTTGTTTTTTATTTATATTTCTTTTGTGATTGATGAATCTTAAAAAAGTGAGAATAGTCAGCATCCTTGTATCGCGGGTCAACAAGAAACGATACTCATCATTATTCTAACTATTGGCGTTGTTACTGAGCCTGTTGATAATGTGACGTCAGGTGCCAGCCATCTCACTTGCCTACGAGGAGGCAGAGAGCGATATTATGAAGCGACATCCACGAAACCCCTTCACTGACAAGCTAGTTAACGAAAGGTAACACATCAACAACATAACCGAGTCTTGACAAAAAAATGAAAGAACTACTACTACTGCTACTACTACTACAACTACTACTACAACTACTACTTACTACTATTACTACTACTACTACACCACTGATACTTTTTATGGTCAGAAAGAGTAATCGGTGACATGATCTGCTTGATTCTTGAAGTTTCCTTCATTTTCATGATTGATTATATCTAACAAGAACTATCACGCGGTTAATTTTTTCTTAAACCAAGTTTGCTTATGGATCTAAAGAACGAAATAAATTGAAAATAGAATGAAACAAGTTGATAACACAATATTGTAAAGTGTTTTCTAAGAAAATACAATGAAACTTTGACTTCAGGAATCAGATCACGGAAGAGTCTCCATTACTATGTCTATTGGTCGTTACACCTCTTGTATTATTCCTATCGTTATTGTACAGTAGCTAGTTCTGTCTCGTATATACTCTCGGACACTGTAAGAAAGAAAGAAGAAAAAAGAAACAAATAACGACACAGAGATATATCACGACACATTTCTAGCCCCAAGAAAAAGATCATACAAACTCGTTGTCCGATCATACGCGCAGACCACGAGGAACTGTGAACGAGGTGACAACGATTCTCGTGTTACAAATTAATCCCTAGCCTGATTTTGTTGTCCGTGTGTATGCGAATTGTTCGATGTTGTATTGTTTTCTTCGTGTTCAGTTCTTCTCTTTCTTTTCTTTGTCTTACGTTCCGTTCTCTTTTTCTTTTTCCCTTTTTTTTTTTTTCTTTCTTGTGGAAAGTTTGTCGAATTAATTAACTGTCCAGTGTTTGTTGAACGAAATCTCTACGCTAACAAATTTCTACGTGAACGACCAAACGGTTGCTGGTTCGCGAGTGAATGCCACTTTTCAACTAAATGCATCGCATTGAAAAAAAGAAAGAAACTGAAAAAAATAGGGGCAAAATCCTTGCGTTTCGCATTCGAGGAGAAGCATAACTGTCTGAAGGATTGTCCAAAACGCTTTTTTCTGTGACAAAGAAAGCTTTTTCGCTCGAGCTTCCACGCGAACGAACGCGTATTTTGAAATAAAAGAGTAACGTAAGGAAATTTTGCTACATGGTTCTTGTATATACGTATATATATATAATTTTCTATATTTTTCTTTTGTTTCCGTATCTTTTTTCTCCTACTTGCGTTTCCCCGCTTTGTAAGTTTGTTGGTCGAAACGCTAAAGGCTGTGGGTTTAATTTTATTCCGATGCCTTGGTCGAAGAACTGTCAGACACGCTAGGGGATGATAAATGATCGAATGATCGAACAAGGTAACAGAATGGTGCACGCAGGTATAAAAACACGTGAGGGCATTTTGGTGACTGGGTATTATTTACACACTATAGAGCTTTATTATCTACTCTCAACTTTTAATATATTCTCTATCTATCAAAGCTGGATTGTGAATCTTGATCGGTGACGTTTGCTCGTCCACGGTTAACCGAGTCTACTCGATTTCGATTGTTCGACGAAACAATTTCACCGGGAGCAGACGAGCAGCTTTGCCTGTCATCTGCTGAATGAACTTTATCGATGATCCATTATCCACGTCATCGTTAGATCGCGTACGATACAATTCGATTATCATAAAATTTCATCCGCAGAGAAATGTATTTGCTCGAATTCTTAAAATATCGCAGGACGAGCAATCCGTCAGCCTCCTTTTTCGAAGATTTTCCTCGTTCCTTCGAATGAACACGAAAAGAAAGACAAAATACAAATATTGCCAGTCCATAACGGGTGATCTTCGCTTGTAATTAGTGTGTTGTTTCGTTAACGCCAAAGGTAAGCCCATCTCTATCTATTTATTCACTTCCTCTGCCTCTTTCTCTATGATACTATTTCTCTACTTCATATTTTCGAGCTCAGCTTTTTCTCTAATCTTCTCGCCACCCTCCCCTTCTATCAGAAACTTCTGTCGCCGTCATCGACCGTCTGCCACGTTTGGCCCACCACGGACAAGGAAGTCCTCTTCTCTTCTTTTCTCCCCCGTTTTTTCACCGCACATTCTTCTTCTAAAAAAAAAGAAAAAAAGAAAACCCAGTTCCATCGGTGATGACGTATCGAGATTCAAAGGAGCGCAGATCGATCTCCTCGATCTTCGTCGCTCTTCCATTCGATCATTCACATTTTTAATTATCAGACAACACGTGGTCCAAGAGTTCCGATACGACACCATCATCATAATCGTCATCGTCATTGTCATCGTTACTTACTTAATTCTTTTCTGTTAAATAGTATTATTTATTACGTGAACTCTTTTATTTCACCTACTTTCTGAATTTCATTGCTCCATCTCGTTTTATTTTCTAATCTTCCCTCCTTTTTCGCTCTTATCGTCTTGTGTATCTCTTCTTCAGCCAACCTCGACTGCCTTCTTACGCGACAGGCGAAAGTCGTTGCTCCGCCTCGTTGAAACATCAAGGACCGATCTTTCGTTTCCCTCTGCTCTTTTTTTCTTTTTTTTTTTTTTTTTTTTTCTTTTCGATTCTCGATCGCTACGTCCAACCACCCAAGTACAACACGATCCTTCTTTCCAGTCGACCGATTAAACGGTCCTGAATATAATCGACGATGGTCGTTGAACGTTCGGATATCGTATAAGACAACTCTACTATCCGAAGACACTTGTCATTCACTTTTCTCTGATATGAAGTGGAAAATGGACATGTGCACACGGAAAGGTGAACAGGTTTACGTACTCGTGAAAAGAAACGCGTGGAAGAATCCGATGCAGAAACATGATGTAATTTCGCGGTTGTCGCGTGTGGTTCTTTGCTTGTTAAAGATGTCGTTGGCTGTTGCTAAAGAAGTTCAGCCACCCAAGTTCGACAGCCGAGTTCGCTTCCGATTGTCGCTACTTCTGCATCGAGCGATTCTCGACGATCTTCTAATCAAGTCACGGGCCTAGTTTTGACACTTAGTAGTGGGCGAGTCTCGTTGAAAGGAGCGACTCTGGTCGTCAGCGAAAGTCTTAACACGTCCGTTTCGAAACTCGACGAACGCAACACTCGCTGAATTAAATTTGAAACACGGAGATTGTTCGTTTCAATAGCAGTGAATCGCTGTTTAATGGAAGTTCCCGACTCTGCTTGTCTCGCTTTAATCTTAAAAATACTTTTTTATATAAAAAAAAAAACTAGCTTTTTATAAAAAGAAGGAAGAGATGAGCGTGCGTATACGGTAACACGTGTTAAGATGCTTTATAAATTATCGAAAGGTTTAATAATAGATGTTGTTTCTGTTCAACGATGTTCGCCTGTGAGAGTCACAGCTAGTTGAGTCTCGATTCTATTTTATATATAATTGTCTACATAGATCGATATAGTCGTATTATATATATATATATATATATCTATATCTATATCTATATATATATATAGATATATATTATATTTACTATTCATCCCCTTGGTAATTGTCTCATTATTATCATTATTATCGTTATTATCTATCAGCATCATTGTCATCATTATCATCGGTATTATTAGCAATTATCGTTGACCCCCTTTTCCTCCGATCATCATCGTAATATCGATCCCGCCATATCCACATAGTCATTATCTTTTAACATAAAATACTTTCTCACGATTGTTTACCACACTTCTCTTGTTACTACTGTTTTTTTTTTTTTTTTTTTATTTTTTACTATTTACAATAATACACCGTCACGACCACACACGCATATTTACTGTTACTGCCAGTAACTAATACTAGTACTACTAGTACTATTATTATTATTATCATTATTATTATTATCATTATTATTATTAAACAAAAAAGAAGATAGCAACGAGATCAATTTAATTCTTTTTTCTACTATCATTTTTTTAACTACTCTACTTTTTTTAAATACTCTATTGTCACACAGCTATGCCGCTGCTACTACCTCTGTATTTTATATTATCCACTATTTGATCTACTATTCACCTACTTAACCATTTGTTATACTTTCATAAGTTATATCCACGCATAAGACGAACCGTAACGAACGAAACGAAAGATAACTCTGACCGAAGGGAAATACGTTAAGATGATTAAGAAAAGTAGGAAGAGAGAGAGAGAGAGAGAGAGAGAAAGAAATACGAAAGAAGTAATCTGAGACGGAAGAAAATAAATATGGCACCACTTTGTACCATTTTTTTTAGGCGTCATGATCTCTTCTTTGCAGTTTTTTATTCTTTACAGTCCTCTCACAATTTTATTCTGTAATGCGCTGCCTACCGCCGCTGCCTTCTACCACTTCTGCGACTGGCAACTTTCTAACGACCGCTGAACCACCGAGCGAGACATACTTTTTTAATTATTATAAAGATACCCACCTTTCTTCGCCGATCGAAATTTATCCTCTAATGCTCGGGGCTCTCACCTGGCCCGATGTGCATTTTTTATTAATATAACATGGGAGGAACAAGGCCATTCACGATCCCTCGTGCACCAGAGAGCCTATCTGTTTCTTTTACATCGAATACGTCGAATATTTTCCGGTTTATTGATTAATCGACATTTTTGCTTGATAAAACTGTAAGATAACATCGTAATATGGTAATAGGACAAACGAGCGTTGAAAATTTTGTCGCGATAACGTCTCTCTGTGCATCGAGCGGTCACGTGCCTGTGAAGATACGTACTAACAAAACTGAAGCTTAAATTATACGTACTCGAGGTGCACGAAAAAGTAAGGAAGCCCAGATGGAAGTGATCGTGATCATTCTACAGGGAATATTTCTACACAAATTACATTCGTGATTCGAGCAACCTATCGGCGATCCTCCAGTCACCTTCGATGTCCGAAATATTACGCGGATCTTCCCTTCGTTTCAAAGGACCGATTCTTCGGACGCTGAATGAAGCAAACTTACGAACTCGCGAAGAAACTCGCGCAAGATTATATTGTACTTTCGGTATCAATTCGGCTAATTTTCATATCTCTACGTACGTGCAAAGATATTTATACGTAAGTATAAATATAACGGTAAAAATTGCGATTCAGCGGAACATCAGTCCCTCAGCAGTTCCCCAGGAGGAAGCGTACGAATGTTTCGTTAGAATTTTCCTGTGGGAAGAACGAAACGAGAGGAAGAAGGGTAGTAGGAACCAAAGGAAAAGAGCCACGAATCTCTCTTTCTTTCCTTGGTCAGCTGTATTAACTACAAGCGCGAGATCACGTGGCGCTTCCTGGCTCTTTCGTCTGCACTTTAATCTTGTAAATATTATGTAAATATGCATACATGTGTGTATATATATATATCTATCTTGTACGGTGTACGGGGTGCTTGGTACACGTATTTTTTCTAATCAATGGTGGATGGCAGGTGCCGGCTATCTCGCTAGCTTACGAGGCACCGGAGTCGGACATTATGAAACGCCAGCCCCGCGATCCTTACAGAGACAATCTTGTCAACCGAAGGTGGGTCTCCCAACTACCCACCAGAGAAACCAATCTATTATCTAGCAAAAACCCATGCACTCACACCCGAAGCTGCAGACGCATATTAACATTCGAATACGAACACGTACTTACATGCAACGTCCAGAGAAACGTACAGACATACATATTCATACACAGAGAGACATACACACAGGCACATGCACTCGTGCGTTGGATGGTCAAATCTTTGCTGCTGATTATTTTGAGAGACATTGTTTATAGCTTTACCTCTTTCTTTTTTCCTCCATTTCTTTCTTTTTTTTTTTTTTTTGTCTCTCTCTTTTTTGGGACTGAGAATTTTATAGCTCTTGATAGCTTCTGTATAGAGAAGAGCTTCCTAGACGATCTTAGAGTTTTTATCGGAGATTAACCAAGTCAGCGGTGTTCGAGATAAATTATCGTCAATTTCGGAGATTTGTCGAAGTTCGAAGAAATTGTATTACACCTTGGAGAGTTAAGGGAAATTCGATCGGCATTGAAATGGATATTTTTTATTCTGTACGACGAAAATGATATTGAGCAGTGAATCTCGAATGGCAAGTCGACCAGTCAATTTCTAAATCGTGTAAATTTCTTCCGTAGACATCGAGCCCTGAGATTGAAATCCAGAATTCGGAAAGTTTGATCGGTACGATTCGTGAGATCTTTATTAAATGCGTAAAACCGTGCTCTCAAACATCTCTGACGAATTTTCGACAAGCTTACGTCCTCATATTAACCAGCAAAAATTCTTTTTACTCAGAGAGAAAATTATTTATGTAATATAATATAATAAGCGATATAAAATTGATACGAAGTATGAAGAAATTAGTAATTAAGCAGAGAATTAGAAATTTGTAATTGACATTTGACCTATCTTACGCACCACACTAGACGCGTGCGTATGTCTGCAGGCATACGTACGCAAATAACACACGGAACACATGATTGTTACACATCATTGACAGAGTGTCTACTGAAATGTCGGAGTCATACGTTTTGTTTCTGAACTACAGATCTCTCATTGTCTCGATGGTCACTCGCTTGATCTTTATTTTGTTACTGCACGCGACAATGATAAATTGTTCTTTTTATATCGTATTTTATTGTGTGCACTTTCGTCTGCACTCCGTCGAGAAGAAATGATAAGACATGGAAAATACTTGAGAAATTTCACACACGTCAACGCAAAGTGGAAATCGCGACCAATTTCTTCTCCCGAATCAAAAATACTCGAAACAAGATAAAAGAGATAAATATAATATCGATTAAAGTTGCATTACAGCGAATGAACGTGGTAAAAATTTTGTAAAATTAGTCTGGTCGAGAGATTTGTCAGAAAGATGAACGAAAAAAGATCGGTAGAAAAAAAAAAACGATGATAAAGTAAGAAAAGATGAGAAAAGATCTGAAAGAGTCTCGGTTGACACTCTACAAAGCCTCGTCGAAGGCTCAAGCAACACAAAATCTCTAGGAAAATTAGTTGATTAGTGATAGCACAAGCAAGTAACCTAATCTACGAACAATTATAGTGTTGGGAATGCCAAATGCTTTTGCCACACTTAGAGAAAAAGATTCGATCGAGCGGCTCGAACGAAACTAACTGCCGATTCGTCTTGCGCCTAATTAAAAAAAAAAAACTTGTGGTCCAGCTTTTATTTGTTTCTTTTACAAACGATTTACATTCGTATTTTCGTAGCCATCGCACTACGTATGTGTGCGATGTATACTAAAGCTGAAACATAGAAAGTATTAACGATTGTCGATAAAACAAAAAAAAAAAAAGAAGACAAAATAAGTTAGTAGACGAAAATTGCGAAAAAAAAGAACGAAAGTAACGATTTTGAAAGTTAACAAGAATGAGTAGAACTAAGCTGAGCTGCTTCGTGATTTATAGAAAAAGTAACGTAATAACGATGATAGTGATAGAAACGTGCACGGCCTGAACAATGTTCAGAAAAATCAACGAGTCGATTTTTACGTTATTAAGAGGCTGATTACGATAAAGCGATAACACGAACGAGAGATAGTGGATCACTAACAGCTTGTAATTTATTTTATAATCTTCGACGACGCGCCTTACTGCCCGCTCTATTTTCTATCCTAATATTCTTGACCGATGAAATCTTTCGCCGCGTGCCTCACACGCGAGATCCGTTGATTAACAAACTATACGCCATGATTTTTGTTCGTTTTCTTTATTCGATCTGCAACGCCTGACCAAGCTAATTGACTGATGATAATGCGTGACACGCGGCCTGGTGCATGGGAATGATATTATTATGGTTGTGGAGCTAATCGATGTGAACTGGTTATTTATAAAATATGATAGTAATAATCTTCACAGTAGTAAATCTTGCGAATAGCGGTAAATTTTCCTGGTATTCTGTGTACTAAATTGTGGTGATCGAATTTGATACCATTGAGTATTTATCGATGACGATTAAGTATTCATTACGTTCAACTATAAGAATTTTATTACATAGAGCTTCTAATATATATAGGTCCTTAATGAAACTTGCGCGTTTGCGCAAATTTGAAGGATTTTATTATATTAAATCTTGGTAATTAGATTCGAGGATGGTCGAAGCTCGTAGAACTTCTGAAGATTTTACAACTTTCAATCAATTCCTTAAAAAATAGTCCATTAAAACAATAAATCAATCGACCGAAAGTTCCAATACTCTTGGAGCGACAAATTTTGTAGCGAAGTATAAAAGGTTCAAGAAAACAACCAGGCACATAGTTAGCTCTATAATGAAATGAACACACGCGGATACTAACGAAGACTTGCTGCTTCGATACGTTTGCCGACCACGTCAAATCTCACGGCTTCACCGAGCTATCTTTTGCATGCGCACCAAAATCTGCGTGTAGGAGGCTCGATTATTATTTATCTTTTTGAGAAAATACACCGTGAGGCTTGATGATGAATAACCATAAAAAAATGTGTGCGTCTTTGTGCCTTGCGCTTTGTGTGGCATGCATCAGTGTGAAGAACCGATCGTTACCGCCTGCGTTCCGAGTCGGTAAGTAATCCGCATTTCAAATCCTAGGTGACTACAGCTTCCGTATGAACACCACCTTAGGCTGTTAGAGGCGAACTTAGATGATTAGTGGCAGACACGTACAGATGCTTCGTCTGACTTTCAAAGAATTTCCAATAATGTTTTCCTAGGAGAAGGAAGGCCTTTTATTCTTTAAATATTAAATAAAAAAAAATAAATAATAAAAAATAAAATTTTATATATCTAGGATACAGAAAGTAGGGATAGCTTTGTTAGTCCCTTAGCTTAGGTAGTCCCTTTGCCAATAGTCGATGCTTTTTTAAAATAACTTCAAAAGTCTCTCTTCGATACGGACATTTTTATTTTCATTCGAACATTTTCTCGAAATAATTGATTTTTATTCTAAAAGAATAGTCTTCTTCGTTCGATTCGTGTTTTATCTCTTTACAGGCAAGACGGTAGTGAAGTCTCACTTTTCAATTTGCTTTACCGGAATTTCTATTTTTATTGGAAAGAGTACTGGATATTTCACTTAAGAAATTCGCCATAATGCAATGCAACAGAGACGTTGATAAGTATTCTAGAATTTGTTTAGATTCTTTGAATGCCTAGAACGGTAAAGAAATTAGAGCCGAGCATGAACTGTCTAATTTGCTTTAGGAAATATCAAGAATTGCTCGTTTATGACAAGTTTGAAAGTACAGATTCTTTTTTATTTTTAATGGAAACTCTCTTTTCTTATCTTTTGGATATCGTATATATCCTCTACCGCGTTTCTGAAGAAATTTTTAGAACATTGAAACAGAAATGAATTCCTTGAAAGTCAGAATCTTATTGCAAAACCCGTGACTCCGAGCGATCGACGACCATCTAAATGGGATTCTCTATGCACAGGCTTATTTCGATGGCGTATGGTCAAATTGGTATGATCCAGGCAGCCGCCGGTTTCTTCGTCTACTTCGTAATTATGGCTGAAAACGGATTCCTGCCGCTGCATCTTTTCGGCATTCGAAAACAGTGGGACTCCAAAGCTATCAATGATCTTCGTGACAGCTACGGCCAGGAATGGGTAAATTCCAAGAGACTATCGAATAACGAATCTTCAAAATTTTGCCAACTCTCCACCATAATTTATTTCTCCTATCAAGTATTTGAATATAAATTTCAGAAATTAAAGTTAAGAACGATTTTCACTGACATTCTCGTTGTATTTTCACAGACATACAGGGATCGTAAGACACTGGAATTCACCTGCCACACAGCATTCTTCGTTTCGATCGTTATCGTCCAGTGGGCCGATTTGATCGTTTGTAAGACGCGACGCAATTCCATCATCCACCAGGGAATGAGAAACTGGGCCCTGAACTTTGGTTTAATATTCGAGACCGCCCTCGCCGCGTTCCTAAGCTACACACCCGGCATGGACAAGGGTCTCCGCATGTTCCCTCTCAAGTAAGCCTTTATATACCTTTATTGCGTTTTCAAAATCATTTTTCTATATCCAAGACAGGTGTAAAAAGATGATTTCATACCATGAACTCTTTACAAGATTAGAAGAAATTCTGCAAGCGATGAAACAAGTATCTGGTACTTCCTTTTTTTCTGAGTGCTTTAAATGAAATATAAGAGCTTAAGACACGTTTCTAATATAATAATAATTCAGGTTTTTAATTGCTTAGATATTTGCTTTTTTTATTCAAATTTCTAATTGTTAATGTCAGATACCTTACGTCTCTATATTTTTATAATAGTATGCTCTTTATGACGAAGCAATGTTTCTTAAGTATCTTGAATGTAATCTAAGAGCATAAGATACGTTTCTAACATAACAATAGTAACATTAGCCTTTTAGGTTCCTCAAATATTATTTCTCTTTTTATTCGTGTTTCCAATCGTTCAAGATATCTTGAACCACATTTCCATGTATACAGCCACCTTTTACATATTTACATGTGTACTTTACATATGTAGAAACGTGATCTTATGCTGCCACAAATAAGACACAAACAAGAAGAATATTTCTAAATCACAAATTTCATATTCAAATATTCTAGAATATGAAATATCCTAAGAACAGAATAGTTAATACGTTGTTGCGTGTTTCAGATTCGTGTGGTGGCTGCCCGCCCTTCCCTTCATGTTCGCCATCTTCATCTACGACGAGACGAGACGATTCTACCTCCGCCGGAATCCAGGAGGCTGGCTCGAGCAAGAAACTTACTATTAAACGCGAAGAAAAATTTAATCATACACGCAGAGCGCGCGCGCAAGAGTTACAAGAGCGAGAGATGCAGAGAGAATGATGAGAGAAAGAGAGAGTGAGATATGCATATTACCCACGCAGATATACACCGAGAAACTAATAACTAAAAAATGAGCAAAAAAAAAAAATATACGAAACAAAACCAAAAAAACAAAAAAACATGAAACAACCAAACAATGGGGAAAAAAAAGATGAAAACGTTAAAAATCACTCATGTTAAATACACACACACATATTTTACCCATGGGGCGTGCTATTCGGGTCTAACCGTACTGTCGCGTGATGATGATCTTATTTTAGATGGGGACAATTCGCATTAGCCGAGCCGAATCGTCGAACGAACCATCGCCATAGTCATTACAATATAGAGTGTCTTGCTGTTGTTTTACTGAAGAAACGATAAAAAGCGCTTCTCGCGTGGGAGTAGATAAGTGGCTTGCGGGCACTCTCGTTAGATGGTATGTGAAGTACAAAACAAGAACGAAATACGAAGTGAAAGAAAGAAAAGGGAGGAGAAGAAAGAAGAAGTTCTATGAGAAAAGAAAGAAGAAGTTCTATGAGAAAAGGAAGAAGAAGAAAACGTTCGTCGTTCTGGCTCTGCGAGTTGCTTGCACGCGCGTGCCGGTGTATCATTAAACAGAGAGTTCGTCGTTCGAGAAACATCGAAGGAATCGACGAAGAAACAATAAAGGGTTCTACGAGCAACGTCGTCGGAAAGACTTCGAGCTTCCGGGTACACACACGTCTGATATGATTCACGAGAGTTATAGGGATTGGTGCTGCCATCAGATTATCGACGAACGTATGATAAAGAAGAAGTACGTAAATAGCAGGGCCTAAGACACGAGCATAAGAAGAAGAAGAAGAAAAACGGCGTAGAATGGAGTCATCGAGGAGAAAAGAGACTGTATGAAAAGTACAAGCCCGGTTAGTGGACACCCGTGTATCCTTTTGGAAACGGAGGGATACTGAAAATGGCGACAAATCGTCGGATAACGCGCACGTCCGTATGAACGTCGACGGGTGTACGACATGGATGAATCTTCTAGAGAAAAAAAAACAAGCGGATAACTTAGCATCGATGGAGCATTCCGTTAGATGTCTTGTGATATCAGAGAAAAAAATATTCATATAGGCATCCCGTTAAGTAAAGGAGCAAAAGAACACTGCGCTAGATTGGCACGCCCTTGTTAAGAGTTTAAAAAAAAAAAAAGAATTAAAAAATGCAATGTAGTCACGGTTTAAAAAAAAAAAAATAAATAAATAAGAGCGGTATTATAAATGTTACACTGATGCAGAAGTTTAAGTATCGATAACGAGAATATATCATTCGCAATCGACACACACGAAAGAAAAGCGTATTTACAGATAGACGTCTCGTGACACCTACAGTCTTACATGGAAACTTCTTAATTGTTAACTAAAGAAAAAAAATAACGATGAAACGAGAAAATCAGTACGCTAGATTGGCACGCCCTAAAAGTTATTCATAACGCGACAGAGAGGTAGTGAGCGAGAATGAGAAAGAGAGCATAATAAAAAGAACCTTAAAGAAATTTAAAAAATGACAAAAAAAACAGCAAAAGAGGATAAGAATACAGAAGTAATGGAAGCGCGTTTACAGTACTCATTATTATTCTTATTACAAGTAATGTCGTTCGGTTCGAGTCTTTAAAATCCGAGTAGCTGTCGGAGAAGCCAGAAGTCGCATCGCGTAGATATTCTAGTAGTTTGTGAGTCTCTGCATGAGAATTGCTACGCGAATGAAGAGAACGGGCCAGGATTAGACTGCAAAGGGAAAAAAGTTGAAAATGAGAATGGGAAAGGAAGAGAAGAGAAGAAAGAAGAAAGATATTAGACGCGCGGGGGCGAGCATGGGGAACGAAGGCGGCAAACAGACAGTATAATAAGTGACTATCGACTGAATCACTACCAACGGAAGAGAATACATAACCTAGATAAACGAAGAAACAAAGAAGAGAACGGACATAGAATAACAGAGAATAGAGAATACAAGAATAGAGAAGGAAGGTACACGTTGTTTAAGTTGCGCGCGAGCAAATGGTAAAGCAGTGGTCGCGATTTTGGGAGCCACTGAACTGAACAACCTGCGTACCATCGACGAAACTGGACAAATAAATTACAGGAATGTTATTGATTAAAAGAGAAAAAGAAAAGACGAGCTAAGTAGACATGCGAGAATTCAAAATAGTCGCACTACTCTGGGGGCTTTGTGGTTTCCATGGGTGAGGGCGCTATGATAGTCGAGGTAACAGGATATTAAAAAATGCTAGTAGAGGATGGTAATGATGTAGGAAAAGCACAGAGTGGGAACGAGAAGAAAATACAGACAGATGAAAAACAGTAAAAAAAACATTCTTACTTAGGTGAAACTAAAAGTAAAGGAAAAAAAAAAAGGTATAAATTCATTCTCTTAGTTTCTTCATAGGTTTAAAAGCCTAGGTAACCTAGGTAAACCACCATAGGTTTAACGGGAAAGCTCGCTCTAAATCATATTGACCCCCGAACGCAGAACGCCCTGTACCACCAACCCGCGGTCTGTCGTGTGTATGTGTGTGTCAGTATCGAAACAACGCCCCTTCGAATTTTGTAGGAGCAACAACAAGCCACCACCAACGACACAAAAAGAAAAATCTAAAAAAAAAAATATGAACAAAACGAACGAAGGTGACTTAAAATGCCTGCCACGCGACTTTTCGGGCCGGGACGATCCGAGACGTGCGATCATATCAGGTCTTATTTCGAGCTTCTTCGATGTGAAAAAACAAACGCATAAATTCATTTTCGTTTCTCTTTTTGCCTATATGTCGATTTTGAATCCTTGTTGCTCGCTTTCGCGGCTTTTCAATGTGTACGCGCGCGCATGCGCTGGCAACGTCGGTGAAGAGGGCGCTTCGTTTCGAGCGGAGAACCGGGGCGGAGCGTAGGTAATGACAAACTCGTTTGTCAAGTAAGTTTCATCGTCGTTTGCCATAATTGCGACGATACCCCGAAATCAACGAACAGCCTCGATGGGTTTACCACGTTCTCTGGTTCCTCTGTTCCGCGCGAATCAAGGCGAACGGACCGTCGAGGATTCAGGTAGACGAAGGGTGACGCTCGCTCGGCGGCCCTGGCCCCAAAACTACCCTAAGTGTTCAATAATCGAGGTGTTCTCGAGGTGCCGTACACGCGTAACATGTTCTTCGCTTGCCAATCCCGCCGAATTTTACCATATTCGCGAATATAAGAAAGAAATATATATTCCAAGGGCTACGACTCTCCTCCAGCCCTTCCGATGAATTTTTTCTGTTGTGCGCGCGAGGGGCTGGTTGAATTATTCGGCCCCATTCACAAACACGTAACAACCATGTTGAATTTTGAATAATCGAATTCAATCCAAAAAATTCGGTAGGACCGGTGAAGCTTTAACCGAATCGTTTTTTGAGACACGCGGATCGTCATTCAAATCCAACCGATAACTCTTTGAAAGAAACCGGGACAGGAAAGAAAAAAGTGAGAGGGAAGAACAGATAGAGGGCAGCAGTGTACCGTCGCGTTGCTCGTCGAACTCGGACTTGGATTAGACACCGACAAAAAAGTATATACGAAATGATCACATCAAAAAAACGTCCCCAGTTCTCTTCTTCTTCGCGAAAGAGGAAGATGCTCGAAAATTGTCGAAATAAAAAACATTAATCAATCTTTACAGTGCTAGATGTTGAGAAGCAGAGAGATGTTCAATGTTATGCCAGTTAATTCCGTTTTTCATGGTGTTTCTTGGTTTCGCGTTGCGGGACAGTGTATACCGATAGCTCCGTGTGTGTGTTGTTTAGAAAGATCGATCATTCCTGTCACAACGAAATCGAACCAAATAAAAAGAAAAGATTGCCTTCAGCGGATCCCCGTGTTTCGAGATAGGACGCGAACGAAAAGAAAAAAGATAGAATCGGAAAGAAGGGAGATCGAGGAGTGATAGCGAGGTATAAGCATGACGGTAGGGGGGGATAATGCATTGGCCCATTCATTTCAGTAAAATCGCTCCCGACATGGATACCGGAGCTGGATCAGGAAGGATCCGTGGTTTGTCGACAGGGTGTTCCGTGCCCGGGGGGCGTAGGAGCCAAAAATGCTTTGCCGTCGTGCGCCTCTTTCGTTAGGCAAATAATTTAAACATTAATAATATAATAATAATAATTATAATATAATACATGTTACAATAAGATATTATTAGATGTAATTATTATATATGGTTTAGTCTAGATCGTGTTGTTGAAGCAAAAAACAAAGTACGTATAAGCGAACAAAAAAAAGAGGAGAAAGATAAAGATATGAAAAGTATAACGACGACGATGACGAGAGTAAGGGAGAGAGAGAGCGCGCGCGAGAGAGAGAAAAAATAGAAAATCAAGGAAAAGTGACGATGAGAGGAAAAAAAATTCGGTCTAAGACCACAATATCTTGCGGCGGACTGAGCGGGACACAAACGAGAGAATCCTCTTTTGCTTCGTTCTGTGCGCGTGGTACATTGCTCTTTTATTTCTTTCTCTTTTATATATATATATATATATATTTTTTTTTTTTTTTTTTTTCTTGAAACGCGTCATATTTAGAGATACACACATCTTTAATGATCCTTTTACGTACGAAACCGCGTTTTTCTTTCCTTGTTTGTTTTCTTTTCGCTACGTATCTGGTTACGCGGACGGATTTGCGGCTATATTGTATTCCCTCGTTTCGGCGACGCCATCATTTTCTTTTCACTTGTATTACGCCCGCGGATTCATAGGAAAAGACAATCCTCGGTAAACGAGTCGCAAATCTTTTCGTGTTCTGCAAACGGGGTAACCTCGATCAACGCCAAAAACAACGCAATCGTCGCAAAACTGGTTTTTCGGGTGAATCGGCGTAAAAGAGCGGGAGAAAAAGAGAAACGTATGAATGTGGGCGAGAGATCGTGTGTTTTAATATAACGGATTCTTCGCTTTTCTGTTGCCGCGATCGAACACAATAATAATTGGCAGTAAAATATTCGAGTTCAAAAAATAAAATCAAAAATCTGGGAATTGAAGAGGAGATGAAAAAGAAAACAAATGCTTAAAATAATAAAGAACAGTGTCACGAGAATTCTGTGAAACGTTGCCCCTGCACAGCCCGCCACATCACGACAGAATCATTGAATGATTAAAATATAAACAAAAAAAATGAATGATGTTTTATTAATATTGTACATATTTTAAATAACTGCAGACGGACAAACGGATCGCGCATGAACGGTGACCCACGAGAAGATGGTCTGTGTAAATGGACCGCCTTTTCCATATGGGTTTCATACTCTTTTTCTGTTTTTCGTTTTAGCGCCGCATATATGATACACACTCCACACACATACACACCACACACGCTGAGAGACACGTGCGAACATAGAGAGAAATATACACACGTACACGCTCAGAGATAAATGAAAAAAAATATACACCGCTCTACCAAACTATCTCTTCTGATTGACGATTCCTTTCATATTGATTATTCTGTAAGTTCTGTTTTCACATGTGAATTACATTAAGAAAGAAACGAGAGACATTGTCCAACCCAAGTGTCATTACTTTTGATGTTAAATAAAAAATACATAATTAATAAAGCACTCTTTATCCTACCTTCCTGACTGGTACTTTTAGCACAGAGACGTAAACATTTGTTACAGGACAGGCGCGATTAAATGAATGGAAGAGAGCTTACTTTAACTATCATAGTATTTATTACACTTATATACATCTGTAATTATTCCAGCTATGTTTAATTTGTATAAATTTTAATTTCACATATACCTTGTTCTTTTATTCAGAGTCTGCTGACGCTAACTGTTGTCTGTCCCTTTGTTGATTCTTCTTGCGTAATCGTTGAATATGTTTCTTTAGTTTGCCTGAATTTTTCAGTTCCTCATATTGAGAAATTAAGTTCAAAATTCGTTTATCAGCTGCAAGAAAATAATAATAGAATCACTATAAAATACATATTATAGAGCTACAATTATTAGTATCCTGTATATCTACTTACATTTCGTTTTGAATACTGGTTTTTGACCATGTTTGATGGCATCTACAATCTCTTTCTTTTCTTCATACCTTTTTTGTTCTTTCATATTTCTTCTTTTCTCTTCGCTTAATTGATTTTCCAACCTCTGTATAAGGTATTTGATCTTCTTTATCTTTTTTGGGTCTTTAGTCTCAGTCAATTGCTTTTTTAATTCTTTGACATCATTCTCCTTTATTTCGTTAATGAACCCATAATTTTTTTTAAATTTGTTTTTATCAAATGTGCCACATAGACTATCGAATCGAGGGTCTCTTGGAATGTGCTTCTTTGCCTGTACCACTTCTCTGAATCGCGAAACAGGTTTCTTTGAGGATTCTTCACGCGGTCTGTTCTTATTTTCTCGTTTAAATTCAGTTTTCTTGTTAATCTTCCGTGGACCAAACAATGCTTCCTTATATATTTTACTACCTAACTTCTCTTTTAGCTTTTGCAGATCTTCGAAACTCATCTGTGAGAGTTCTTTCCTAATTTCATCCTAATCAGTAAAAATTTATTCAATTATTAAAATTTTCATGGTTTTGAAAGTAATTTTGACTTTTCCTCAATATAAACATAACCTATTCCATTTACAATAAATACTTAACCTATATTATGTTCGTTACGAAAATAGGAAAAATATATTATACATGAATATCTACCTGATCTTTGTCTTCATTAAGAAGAGTATCTTCCTCATCACTCATGTTAAATAAAGAAAAATATTAAACAAGAAAACAATCCTTTTATTTGATTCACAATACATCCAGGAAACCGACATATTTTATTTCGTAGGTACAGTTTCATATTATGGCGGTAGATGACGCTACATTATCATCCCAGTCTGTGTTGACCTGTATTCTGAAATTATCAATTGCAAAATTGTTTAAAAAAGATAAAATTACTTAATTTTCTTTCTTACGAAACATAGATTGCGTAGTTCAGTAACCTAAGATAATATATACTACAAAAGATCTTAATATAATATTCTGTGAGAATGTTTTGAATCTGCATATTTCTAACAATTTTAGAAAAAAAGCAGGTATATTGAACTTTTTCAGTCATGTGAAGTGTGTAATTAAAAGAATAGTAACACGAGATACTCTTGAATGAAAAATCATATTCGAAAGTATACATTGTACTCAGTAGATATGTAAATTCATATACGTGATCTTTCGTATTCGATGGTAACTTTCTGCAGATTTCCTAGTGATTGCGCAACATTATGAAATCCCTAATTTTACGTAACGCGTTATATCAATGTCGAGACTTATTGCTATACATATATCACGATAGGACCCGCTTGAGCTGCGTAAAAGGATATATAATTGTGCTGCGTAAAATCTGTAAACCTGTACAGTGACTCCCTCTGCTTAATTGTTATCGAGCGTTCAAGGTTATCTGAGTTTTAAATCTAATAAACATCATTACTTCCTAATTGTATTGGTGTTTTGCTACAAATGCAGAAAGCTGCTTTGTAGTTCACTATCACGATTTTATTACCGATACAATTCCACAAAATCATAGATATTTCAAATCGAAGTACATATTTTCCATTGAATAGAGAATTTACGACTTTCACTATAAGAGAACAAATTATTGCAAATAATACATTTTCGGAAAATATTAATGTAGTACCGGGGTGCAAACCAGCGGGAATTCCAGATGTACTACAGGTAAAAAGCAATAAAAGTACTGACAGACCGGGAAGTTGGGAAATTCCGAGGGCCCATATACCCGTGGCCCTTTATGACCATGGGTAATTAAAAAGGTCTACTTGACCATGGGTCATTCGCATCTGTGGAATACGAGTATGCCAGGTACACCAAAGCCGTGATATAAGAAGCAGCCGTTAGGGAGTGAGGAGTCAGTGTAAGTCAGTGTTGTTAGCGTTGTCAAGAAGTTAGTGTTATTGCGTGAAGACGAGCGGGTCATTGGGCTGTGGATAGAGCAGAGTAGAATAGTGACGAATAGTGATTGCGTGCAAAGATACTAACGAAGTATCAGACTCGATTTAGTGTTGGCGGGAACGGTATTGGAATAATCCATACTGCTACCAAACGTACTAGCACTATACCACCTAATTATATCCTACATTAATTTTCTACTTGAAGGAAAATTTTGTAGAAATAACCTCCGGTGTGGTCCACAAGACTTATTAATATTTATAAAAATGAAATATTGACATGTTCCGCACTGTATATAGTTCTTTTATACTTCATAAATTTCTAATGACGAAAATTGCACATTTCTGAATTGCAATCGTTTAAAATTACATTCTCGGACGTAAACTTCACATTCTTTACGAGGGGGCAGCACCATCAGAAGTGTCTAAAATGGCGGGTGTGCTCTTCGAGGATATTTTCAACGTAAAAGACATCGATCCAGAGGGGAAAAAATTCGACAGGGGTAAGTCTGAAACACATTTTACACCCTTATCTATTTATGGCAACTGTTGAGAAGAAATACGTTCCGTTGTTGCTGAATTTTTAAGCGTTAGAAAGAGAACGTTTCGTCGATGCTCGTTCTTTACGGAAGTTGCCGGGAAGCACATGGCGTGACAATTTGATTTAAATAGTAATTTCTGTAGACGAATTTGTAAAGAATCTAATGTGTCTAATTGACACAAGTTCAAAGTGTATATCTCAATATTTATTCATCCATGTATATACTGTATAATTGTTTGGAATATTCTAAATTATGCTAGTCACTCGTCGACAATCTTGTTTTCTGCAGTGGCGGGTTATTTAAAATGTTATACAGAAAAAAAAATTGTTACGAAATCATATTAATTAGTCATATCGATTTAATATTAGGATGCATATGTATTTAGGTGTCCAAAAAATAATAATTAATATGTAATATTATCTAATGACAGTTTTAATAGTATCAAAAATTTATTATTGTTTATCTAACTCTTTCCATGTCTTTAGATATCTTGGTATATTTCAATGTAATAGTTTAGTGATTTTAATTCTACAAATCTATACAGTGACTTGTTTTGTATAAAGAGGACATAAGGGTCGAGTATGTTTGACATTAATTTGAAAGGCAGCTCTTTGTGATAAAGCAGTTTCACTATTCTTATCACCTTGAACTCCGATTCGAGATTCGCCATTGATATTTCTTTCACCCTGTACAAATCCATCGTCGAGACAATTTGGAGTATAAAAATTGCCTCGATGACACAAGACATTTCATTAAAACCGTTCGTAATCGAGAAACGCTATTGCGTGCTGCTTGTTATTTCATTTATCGCTACCTCTTATCGACCTTCTATTTTACATTGTGTACAGAAAACTTTAATGTTCACTTTTATGCTCGTTTTAACTATTTCCATTGTACGAATGTTAAATTTTTTAGAACGTGTTCTAAATTTATTGTGCTCCGGAACAGGACAAGGGACAATTTGATATTTTAAACTCACGTG
The DNA here is from genome assembly GCA_014737475.1 of Bombus confusus. NCBI lineage: Eukaryota > Metazoa > Arthropoda > Insecta > Hymenoptera > Apidae > Bombus > Bombus confusus. The sequence continues at coordinate 3,632,942 of JACXIV010000045.1, forward strand.
CACTCTCGAGTTTTATGAGACTGAATTTATCATTATAGGAAGTTTGTGCAGGAAAGGTTATTTAAAAATTGATACGCATGTCAGAATTATACGTCATTGACGCTATATACTAAAGAATGCGTACGAAATATAAGCTTGAGAAGGAATGCAATAACATTTGCAGTAAAATGAATTCGTATTCGCAGTTAAATTATATGTGATATATGTATTCAAATTAACATAACAGACAAAAAGTAATATTTAGAAATTTCGTATAGTGATCTTGAAAATTTAGACATTTCTCTCAAGTCATTCTATATTATGTATTAAATACAATAATCTTTTACAATTCGCCAACAATCTTCTGACAGTTACACATTTTTCAACAAAAAGTTACATATAAAATCGATCTTCGAACAAATTAAATGTTTCCTAGATGCCAAAGTAATTCGCAGAAAAACTACGTCACCCTATACTTTGATGTCTAAATATTACATAGTGACCTTGAAAATTCACAAGAGCACCCTTTTCTCAAAAAGTTTCCTATATCGTACATATCCTTTACTATTCGTTCACAAATCCTGGAAAATTTCATCCAATAATACATTTCTTAACCAAAAATCACAAATGAATCGAACGTATCGCAGACGATGTGCTACGCAGAAAAAGCACGGCTTGTATCGCGCGCCACCCTATATTTTCACCTACATTACCGCCGGGAAAGGGTTCCTCTGGAACAGCGGCGTTCGAACACGCGGATGGGTGTTAGTGGGGCTACCTAGGCGTGCGAGCAAGAGAAAAGATGGGATTTCGGTTAGCGGGGAAGAGAAAGGAGTTGAAGGGTGGGGGGAAAAAGAGTGGCGGGACGCTGGGAGCGGTATCGGAGCCAGCTCGCATGATGGAGTAGGAGGAGGCTGGCTCCTGCACGGTAAAAGCACCTTCTCTCTCTCTCTTTCCTTCTCTCGATAGTGCATGCTATGTATTCAGTTGCGCCAGAAAGCATTCCTCGCGAAAAATGCGACTAATCGGTGCGCTCCACGTGGCTGTAAATCCAGCCTGTCCGGTAGGAAAGTTTCGCCGCGATGGAACCACTTCGTTCTCGTTTCCACGGGGGTTTCATCGCGATAATTCACATCAGCCGTCGGAATCCAGATATCTTAGCTCGTATATCTTCATTCAAGGTATTCAATATCGATGTACGTACGAAATAGAAAGCGACTAGCAGGGGAGGCCTGTAAAACGGCCAGCGTGAATATCGTTGCATCGTTCCGATGCGCCTCGCACCCGCGCATCTTCTATATGCACCACGAGCCTTTTCGAAAAACATACGGGTATGGTTGGCTGGGGCTGGGAACGCGCTGGATCACGCGATACTATCGCTATTCAAATATCCCATCAAATGCCAATTATATATCCCATATCTTCAATTGAAATTCTGTAGATACCCTCGGTACAAACGTCGTATGCCATATTCGTTCTTATCCATCTTGTACTATATAGTATTCATGGTCATCATTTACCACGGATATCTACATATAACGATTCCTCTCGACTTTCACCAGAAATGTAGATAGACATTTATATAGGTATATAGAATGAAAAGGGCGGTGGGACGCAATCTGCCGGCAGCTCGTTGCTTGGTGGAAGTTCGATGGGTGGGACGGGAGGGTCATGACGGGTTTGCCAGGGGGTCGAGGGGTGAAAGACGAGGGGGCTTGGCAGTCTGTGCTGCGGCCGGTCGATGCAGCAACGATGCCCGCAGCCGCAGCAGCAGCAGCAGCAGCAGCTAGCACCGAGCAACATCGCATTCGCGTAATACGACGCGACTCTGACTGCCGGGGGAGGTGAAATGGAAGGGAGGGGGAAGCAGCCGGGACGCGTTAGACCGGCCTGGTGGGGGTTGACACGGTCAAGGTCAGTCTCCGTTCCAAGGTCACGGGGAGATGTCATCTCAGGAGGGAGCCGCGTGGTCTTCTTTCTCCCTCGCTCTTTCTCTTCCTCGCTCGCTCCGATTGCATCTTCACCTTCGTCCTTTCTCTTTCTAACACGTTTCAACGATAACACGATTTCCCTCCGCGCTTTTCCCTTGTCGCTACCGTTTCTCTGTGACAATTGCGGTATAACTAAAACTTCCTTTCCAATCATTGTACTCTTCGTTGTTCGCCCATGTGCCTCCACTGGTCCATTTTTTACATCGTGTCGTGACTGTTTCCTGTTCGCGAGGTAGCTCGAACCAAATGCGAGGGTGGCTTCGATATATTCCATATATTGACTTTTTCCATTGTCTGTGACAGACTTTATTGACAAAGTGAGAGTTGGTTGAAAGTTCGAAAATGTGCTGGAGAAATGTAGCAATTTATAGATATATCAAATTTATAGGTTTCCGTTTTATATTACCGTTACTATTTTCATTTCATAGCGGACACACTATGGCATGACTAGAGGAAGTATGGACGCGTAATTTCATTTATGGAAGCATTTACGTACGAATTAATTAGGTCTGAGTATATGAAATTTCATACTAGTTATATTTTCTTTACTTTCGTACGACTACAGACATTTAATACTATGAAAATCAAATAAAGAATTTGATGGAAAGTGCTTCATTGGAAAATACGTCGCAATCTTCTTTAACTATCGTCAATATAAATTACATGTTTATCTTTAGGATTATAGATTGTGTTGAAGAAATATGGCTTCAATTCAATTTTATATAATTGGTACCATATATATATATATATCTTCTTATTGTCCTATTATTACTTTATATCTTAGTACAGCTAACAAGTATAAATTACTTGTGTATGGATAGTATGATAGTAAATAATGATTTGATTAACGCTTAGAGTGATTAGTTTATGGTTTGAAGCCAAGGTAGATAGAGGATGGTTTTTAAACGAAACGGTAGAGCCTTCTATAGTCGAAATCGATTTTATTCTACGGTCCTGGCGTCAGCCGTGGAGCTGGAGGTCGCGTTAAGTCCCATTCCCACGATTCGAGCACCGTTAATTAAATAACGCTGATCAATCCGTGTCTGAACAACCGGTCAATCAGTGTTTTATTTGCGAAGCATGTAAATCCATTTTCAGTTTGTTTGGCCGACGTTCCAATTTTGTTACGAATTTTCGTCAAACGCCAAATATCCGAACGTTATGCTTCGTTTACGTCGCTGTAAACGCTGTTACAGAACACGCCCATGACGTTCCAACTCGATCGATCCTACCTTTACAACGACATTCTGCTTACAATGTACAACGATTCAACATTTAAAGGAAACCATATAAATTGTGGAATTAGCGGCAGTTAGAGATTCATACCGACTAAAATCTTTGTAATCGACGATTGAACTTGAAATTCGTACAATTTCTAACATAGAACGATCCTAAAATAAAGAAAATGTTTCAAAATTACCAGGAGTTTCGAAACAATACTAAAGATTTTGAGAATTTTCAGTTCGTCAAAGGGAAATATTCTGGAATAAAGGAAAACAGATATTTCATAACTATCGAGCAAAATTGGAAACAGAATATTCGACGTTTTTCAGTTTGTAATACAGTAAAACAATCCTGAAGCAAAGAAAACTAAAAATTTCAAAGCGATCACGACATTTTTTCGTTTTATCTTATTACGCAGAATGATTTTCAAATGAAGGAAGAGATAAATTTCAAAATTATCTGGAAGTTACAAACTGAGAATAAGATTTTGAAATTCGTAGAAATCCTCGCGACACCTTCGAAGGTTTCTCGAGTTTTAGATGATCTCAGAAGTAGGTTAGTAGACATTTCAGAAACCCGGGAAATCTTAAAGATCTTATTATCTAAAATAAAATCTCTCGTTGTTCTTGGATTTTAAGTCATGTGGCATGGAATTTCAAGTTTTACGAACTGTAAAATATTTTCTAATATTTCGGAATTCAATATGTTAGATTCTAAGATATTTGGTATCGTTAATATTTTGAATTTCATCGATATAAGATCCTTTCAATCAAGTGTCAGGTTGCATGAGTTCAAATAAAAGGGCAGAACGCTAGACTGTGTGCACCTAACCTTTATAAGTCTCGTGTCTTCTACGCTCTATTTATTCTGTATAACTCCATCGATCCAAACATCCATTCATTTGATTCGCTGGACACGTCTTCAGTACGATTTACTGTATCAAAGTGAATACCAAAACGGCAGCGTACACCTTGTCCAACTTGTTGCAATAGTACAAATGGACCTTAACACGGTTCACCCTGATGTTGTTGCATTCTAAACACGGAATATGTTAGGAACAATGTAGTTTCTCAAGTTGCACTAGAATATTTTGTCAGAAATATGCTCTTACTTTTCTTCATTTTTCGTGGAGAAGATAATTAACCCTAGGATACTTGAGCTATACAGAGTTCAAGATATAGGTAGTTAAACAACATAATTTTATTAAAACTTCTTTCATTGATCGATTGATTTTTATGAACCGTGGAAACGTAATTCCTTTTTGTCAGTTATGGAGACACGTATCTCGGATACTTTAAAATTCAAGACCAGTTTCACAGGGTACAGATACATTTATCATTTAGATAGTTAATATAAGTTGCGTGTTGTGTGTATGCAACACGCAGCAAGGAAGAATTAACACAACAATCATTTTAAAGAAGTTCAAACCTGTTATATACTAAGCTGCTGACAGAGAAGTATCATCTCCTACAAATAGCTAAAAAAGACGAGTAAGGAATGTTACAGTCCTGGTATTCCACAGATTAATAATCCGAAGTAAGGTGAGATTTTATAACGAAACAAACATTATTACAGAAACTGTATAGGTCTTTCGATACGCGTGTATTCGTAGTAAAATCTCGCCAGAGACTAATTCTTAATCAATACGTACCGCCGATCGACAAGAACTAACAAACTCTTCTTCTTCTTCTTACTCCTTCTCCTCCTGAACGAGGCCAATTTCTCAGCGAGATTTATTTTACATTTGCAACAAGACTTTTGTAGCATCGTATTTGCAAGTTTTTTTAGACCATCGACTGTTTGGTGAAACGAAACACGTCGGTAAAGTCGAATTTACGCTGTTTCACTTTGGAGGAATACGAAGCAAGCACTCATCCGCCGTCTTTCTCCAAAGTGAAACAGGGTAAATTCGACTTAAGAATCTGACACGAGTGGCTGTCTTTAGAATTGCACCGTCAATCTACCAGTCAGCAGACGAACGGCCTTTTGACGATCAATCATATCGCTCTGAATACCTTCGAGGTCGGTCGAGCAAGATCAGATAGCCATTAACTTGCCATCACCATTGTACCAACGTCGTCGAATGACGTATTTACCTCGATTTTATTAAAAGCAACTGGATATCTGTAACATCGAATTAATAATTTAGGAAAAAATATCACCTTCGTGCCTGCGGAAGCAGCGAAAGATATTTCACGAGGGAGCCCGCTAGTGAAACAAAAGACATCAAGGGAGGAAATGATATATCATTAATTCGCTGCATTAAACCGGTCTCTTGTTTCTGACGGCCGTTTTGCCAACATGATATTCCAATAGGATATACATATCTCTCTCTTGCACCCGCTTTGTCTTCCCTGACACGCGATATCGACTTCATTTCCATTTTCGCGTACATATAAAATTAATCACGCGCAATGGCCGTTTACCAGCGAATTTTATCGCTAGATGCTTTCGCTGGGTTTCACGCACGCACTGTTTCTACGTTTGGCGAAGCTTTCCCAGAGTTTCTGCCTTGAAAGATTCGAAATTTTGCGAATTTTCAGTCATTGAATTCTCAGATTCCTTGATTCCCAGTTTTTCGAAATTTGAACTCGGCTGGTTTCCAATTCTCGAATCGTCAAATCTTTCGCAGTTCTAACTTTTCGAAAGTTGGAGTTTTCAATTCTCAGTTTCGACTTGTCAGATTCTCAGATACTTGACCTCCGATTCCTCGGAACTTCTAATTTTCAAACTTTCGTGAATTTCTCATCCCTATCCTAAATATCTACCGACCTCTAAAGGCTGAATGATAAATTCCTAAGTGAAAGTGCCAGTGAAGGATTACAAAGGCAATGTAATTCGAACCCTTCGCCAAAAATAAACAGCACTCCCGAAATACAGGCCCGATAAATCGATTCTCCTATGTATGTACGTGTGTAAGACCTCGTGTACTACTCAACGATACTTTAGCCGAGTCATCGGTCGAAGCGTGAGCGTAAACCTCGACGTGGATTCGAGGACGTATTTCTTTCGCGAGCCGCTATTTCATCGAGCAAACGGTGCGGTAAGGTAGATAACGTTAACAGCGATCTGCTTGTGTTTCGGTGCTTTTGTAGTGTGACATAAACGAGAGGCCAGATCTGCTGTTATATACGAAGGTCGATAGCGACGATCGACTGTCTCGAAGGCCAATCGATTATCAGGATTGAATCATCGCTGGTGGGCCAACTCCCTTTTGGTCTTGATCGACATCGTAAATCCGGCGATCTTGTTCTAACGAGTCGCTTTAAGGCCGGTTCTGACCTCGTCAACTTATCAAGTAACAATTTAAGCTTGCTTCGTTGCTGGGAAAATCATGTTGCGGCTGTATGTTAATACATTGCAGCAGAATCACGAAATTAGTAACTGTGTATGCTTATTACTAAATTTATGATATAAAATAAAACTCGTAATTGTATATAATTAAGCAATTTCCTTTATCGTGGTAAATATACGATGCGTCTGACAAAGGTGCAAGATTGCGGTTAACGTAGAAGTTATTTTTTTAGGAGAATCGGTCAACGAATAAAGAAATATGTGAGTAAATTTAATACCAGCATCTTAAGACACTGTGTTATTTCAGCCTGTCTACCTTCAATCTTCGAGAATTTGCAATTAAATTTAATAAGTATAATCATTTCCTTAAATACGTAGCATCGGGGACATTAGTAGCACGTACAATCACAAGAAGAACAAAGATTACGTATTGCCAAATTGTATATTTAAAAGAAATATGAATATTTCCTCCTCACGCTCGGTGTTGCCTGCAACCAACATTGCGCGCACTTTAAAATACAGTTAAATAATTAAACGTTAAATGCTTTCGTGCCCAGTAAAACTGATCCTAATTTTAATTTTCTCTTTGAAAATCTGATCCTAAGGTAAATTTTCTCCTCGACAAGAACGTCGAAAGAACCATCTTTTCGTTATCGATAATTTACGACGAAAATTCTTTTTACATAACGCAAAAAGCATTTCGTTGTAAGTGTTTCAATTTCCATGTCATACTGTCTGAATAATTACGGCATATTCACAGACAAGATCTCACGATACGTGATTCCTTGACCAACCCAGAAACTAATAAAAATTGAATGTAAGTAGTTATATACGATAAAGTAATACGAATAAAAATTGTTTGGTTCTAAACGAGCGCGGATACAAAGTTTTTCTTGTGAACACGGTGGAAATTTGTCGTTGGTAGTACCAATCTCTGGTTCGATTTGGAAAGTTTCGCATTCGTTTATTTGGCTATTGCTGGAGGACATATCTCAGCCTCCGCACTGCCGTATCGTTTATCTAGAGAGCTGCTTGAAGTCGATATAGCCCCCGGTAGTAGTTTGAGAAACTTACTTTAAATCCTAGGGGCGCATCTGGTATATATAGGTCAGACGTCCAATAACGATTAAGGCCACGACCTTGGCCGGCAACTGCAACCGTACAGCCGTTTTTCTATCTCCTGCGAATTCGGCTGAATTCCTGGCGATTGTACCCACGACTACTTCGATAACGTCTTCGGCCATATTTTATTAAATTGACTTGGACCGTTTCGTTCCACTGAGACGAAGTGGTATCTAATTTGCTATGATTATTTTACCTGTATTCTATGTTTTACGATGTACGTGTATTTTATGATCTGTTATTTAATGGTTGTGCGAAAAGCTTCTTCAGCAGATCAGATGTTCTTTTGTTGCTGTTGTAGCGTCTTCCTGGTTATTGCTGGTGTGTTTGACATAACTGATCGTAGCTTTGCAGCGTTATATGAGCTTCGTTTAGTACATTATTATTCTATATTTATCGATCAATATACGATAATAAACAATTTACTATCAATATACGATATAGGAACTTAGTGAGAGAATTAGATCGCATATGATATGAGGCTTGGGGCTGTTATCAAGTTATTACACCTAGCGATATACGCTGTCGAAGGTTTTCGAGCAATACATATTTCGTAGAAATTCAAAATCGAGAAAAGAAACGTAGAATTATGTTGCCTTGTAACTTGCATCAAATATTATTAGATTTACAGTATGTAGAATTAGGAAGGAGGTTTCTAATATCCTATGTTCTTAAAATCACAGTTTGATAGTCTTACTGTGTGTTAAATAATAATTATCTGTTAGATAATTTCGTTAAATAATTTTCTCTGTGCTAAGAAGAAACGAAGTAGATCATGTATGGTAATAGTCAGACAGTAGGATCGTAAGTACTCGCAGTAGGTACGATCTACGAAGCAGTCATATGAATATCATTTTCCTATATTGATAATAATTTAGCAATATCTTAATAATATTCTGTTTACTATCTCCTTGTGAATAAAGATCTTCTGATTTCGATATTTAATTGGCGATTAAAAAAGAGTACTCTGGTGCAACAAATTTAAACAAGAAAGTCTGTAATCTCCCAGAATTTACGGTTTTTTAAATGTAAATGTTTAATTTACAAAGTTAATTAATTAATTAATTAATTAACGTTGCAATTCGATGCATTTGACATATCGGGGTATGGACAAAAGAACGCATTAAATGAACGAAACGAAGTAAAACGAAGGAAATGAAGTAAAACAGCAATTTTAACGAAACACAGAGAATAATACATAATACGATAATACGTATTTAATAATACAATAAAATTAGTTGCCAATTGAATTTTAAAATTGCTCATCCGTAAAAGGTACTAAATGTGATTTATACTTCCTCGAAAACTATTACTCCTGCAAATAATGTCATTCCTACAAGAAAAAAATATGACGAAACACAAACGAATGCGTTTCAGGTTAATAATACATTCTACTCTGCTGAAATTAGATTGACCGTTTCGCAAATTTCCATGTTAAATCGCTTCATTATCTCGATCACAGGGTCAAAGCGAGCTGTGAGCTGACTGTTAAGCTGTTATCAAGAACGATTTTCAATCTCCTTAAAGGACGGCGAATTCTTAATACGAAATCGCCTATATAAACTTGGAAATTGGGTCCCTTCAAAAGAGAAGCGAATGACGGAAGAAGAAAAATTCCAAAGTTCGAAGTTGCACAATCCTTTGCAGAGATCGTTTCTGACAGTAGGTCACCTTCCATTGCCGGGTGCTGAGGTAATTCGAGCAATTTACTCGGGCAACTCAAGCAGATCGTTGACAAACCTAATAATTTCCTCTTTGTGTCCGAGAATCATGCATACGTGGCATACTTTTATTTTTAACAGACGAAACTCGTACCATTCGTGTAATATAGGTATACGTTTCTCGATTGTCTCATCTTCCATATGAAACAACGCAAGATTTCCAAGAAACGATGTGTCTTTGTTGTTTTAATTGCAATTAGGTTGATCAGAAAGTGTTGTCATTCTTGTTGTGTGAAAGAGATGAAATTGATTGCTCTGATTGAAATTTCCACTGATGGTAGAACTATAACGTATTAACGCTGGACTAAAATATAAAATTTGTATCAAAGGAATTGAAATGGAAGATAATCAAGAAAGATATACCATACGATTCTCGCGTTTCTCTTAATTGCAAAAACTTCCCGTTGTCTGTCTCTTAGGATTTCAGTAGCGTGAATACGTTATGTTTGAAAAGATCGTTAAAAGTCCACAAAGAACTGGAGATGCGGTAGTTGTCAAAAGCTGCGCAGTGTAATTTTATAACCTTGATGAAATAAAGAGCCTTTGAGAATAAACTCGTTATACAAATGCAATGTGTACTTAAGCGTCTAAACCATTGTCTTGTTAAACTGTTTGCATGAAGAATTTCACTTTAAAGTTATTATTTGGCTAAACATTGTTGACAATCGCTATATAGTCTCTTCAAGTATTTTAGGGACATTAAATTTTGACAAAGAATTTATAATTCTGTAAACATTTAATTTTCTTCGCTCATTAATCAGAATTGTAGAAAATTTAATAATATTTAAGGATCTTAGTTTGTTTTTTGTGAATAAAATATGCATATTCCTCCAATTCTTCATTTTTTATTTCTTATTTGGAACAACAAAAAATTCTTAAATTTTACGATACGAATCATGAAATTTGTAAGAAGTCTAGAAAACGGATATTAATGTTCACGTGATCAACGTACCTACTGCATCAAATTGCAATTCAGCGGAGACTAGTAGGAGTGCCTAGACTGTATTTAGTCGGCGTAATAGTTTCTTTAACGACCTAATCAACGTGGCTGCCGTAAACTCTAATTACTGGTTAAACTGTGCGTTCGCAGCGAGATGACTGTGATTTCGTCGTTTAAGCCGACCTTTTGGATGTGCCATGTGAGAGTTTATCATGCTTCGCTTTGGCACTATATTATACTCAATTTTGCCTATTTAAAGTTACAAAAAAATTAAAATTACCAAATTTCAAGCTTTGCATTGTCCTTTTATTACTTTTAACATCAACTATATCTTCCATTTTTAAATTTTCTTGCTAATTGAAACATTTATAAGTATTGTTACCTACCCGGTGCACAAACAATTACAAGTGTTCGATATCTACAATGACTATGGTGTCATAAAATTTTATAGCACGTTTCTAAGAAATTCCTAGTAAAAAAAGGAATTTATTACTTCGCGATACAATTTCTGGAATCTCCATAAAAATAAATTTCAGTTACAGTTGACAATTTATTACTGATTCGTAATAAAAAATGAATTTCCACTTCAAGCGTTTTAGCGTCTTCAAATCTTCATAAAAATGTATTCGAGTTACTAAAATATAATTACTAATTACTCTACTTAAATGTGCAGAATACATATGAAATGCAGCAATATACAAAATCTTCAAAATGAATTATTACAATAATCGTAATATTTAGAGAGCGAAACAAATTTACATTCCATTTATTTACACAGGCAATCTGATCATTAGTAATTTACTAAATAACTAAATATTTCACACACAAAATCCTCGGGTCATTATCCTCGCCAGAAATAATTTCCATATACCTTTATCCCGGTTTTCATTTTCTCCCTTCGTTTATTAAACTCGATGAACAGCTATAGCTAAGTTACATAACGGCAGGGCCACCCGGCTAGTATCGCGTTTTGGACAGAAACACAATGAACTCGTTAACACGGCCGATTGTTCGCGTCCAATTTCAGCGGCTTGTTCGATTGCGTAACGTTGGTGTGTCCATAGACAGACCAGTAAGATAATAAAGAATCTTTGAGAAACGGCGGTTCTTGGGAGTGCGGCGTTACGTCAGACGCCGGCCAGCATTATCCATTTAATCTGATAAATGACGTCGAGTTAATCAGGCAATGGCGAACGGAACGCAGCGCGCCTCCGGATGCAAGGCACGTACTCAACGCGCGTGATCCTTGTCCTCGGCTTGCTTTTCTCCTTGTCGCTGCCGTCCCGTCCCATCTTGCTCCTTTGCTTTGCACCGTGACCTATTTCGGCCAGACGCGAAGGTGAAGAAGAAAACAGGCGAAAATGGAAGGGAGAAAAGCGACAGAAATCAGTAAAACACGCGTACATTACGAATAATGGCACTCGAGATGACTCGTCTCTGTAATTTGTGTTTCGTGGGTTGGTATTGTTGGATGATTTTTCGTTAATGAGAACGTAGCGAAGTCTTTTTCCAGAGTTGTCTTGCACAATTAAACTATTGTTGTTAATGAAATTTTTACAAGTCACAAGTTATAAGAAACCTGGTATTAATAAACGAAGAAAAATATGATATGTCTTCTATTGTTGATTTTTCTGACCTCTATGTCTACAACTCATAGCTTGTCGACTTACTTATATTATTAATTATTAAATTATTGTGCGAGAATCCCATGCTAATATTTAATACAAATTATGAATTCTTTCCACTGCTCTTATTTGCCGCTTTTTATTACCAATTTATTATTTTACTCGCATTACGTGTGCTTTAGAATGTAAAACAGTAACTATAACTTAAAATACCAGGTTCAAAAATCGAAGTTGTACGACTTGTACGACTGCACGATGCACTTAGTAGACGTAGTAGTAGACGTCGTTCTTTAAGATTGTTGGGTTAGGTTGATATATCTACACCGGTGATAATTTCGAGCAATCTTCGTACATATTGTGTTCGAAGAGGTGTAAATGCGTGCATTTGGCAGAACAACAGTTCGATAGAAACTCCACAGATGATTTTCATGAACTAACAATGGTTGGCAGTAGTAATGTATTTTCATAGTTTGAAATGTGTAGTACAGTATGTATGTATATGAAAAATTCGATGTATGATGGTGCATTTATGTGCACTTGCTTGAGTTGGAGCTAAACGTAGATGATTTACGGTTTCAAGAAAATGTTCTTCTAAGAACTGTTATTTCAAGTCTTTGCCACTTTGCTTTTTATTGACCTACACATCTTGTTTGGAATTTTTCTGGAAAATGCAATAAAATGGGAATATAGCTTGGAAGTATGTAGTAGGAACAGAAGAAGTAACCTACACGTGCAGAGAATAAGAAAGATCAATTGATTTAGTTGCAAGAGACAATATCATAGATATAAACTTTTTATTCTTAAAATCCGTAATATCGTCAATAATGCCAGGAACCAACTTTTTCCGATGTAGCAGGCGTTCGTGTCCGCGAGAATGCGGCACCACCTGACGACCGAAGACGCATTGCGATTGGTCGAGCCGCGGACGGCCAGCCAATCGGCTGATCGCTTTGGTATGGCGCGTTGTGCCGGTTACCGGCTTTTGCACTGGTTCGGCTGCTGGCCCGCGGCTGGTTGGCTCGCTAGAAATTGCGCGCAAAGCGAGAAAAAGGCAGAGTGAGTAGCGTGTGACTTCGCAAGATAAGGACGAATGTGAATCGCGATCGCGACGAAGACAAATAACAAGTCTCTTCTATATACTTCTCTTATACATGTATATATGTATATATATATATATATATATTTCGTTCAGACAAAGATAGAAACGAGCAGAATAAGAAAAAGAGACGCGAATAGAGTGGAGACACGCGTGAAAAGAGCAAAACGAGGACAAAAGTAAATAGCGAGGAAAGAAAATGGACGTGCAGGCGACACCGGGAGACAGAACGAGAAAGAGAAAGAACGAAGGAACGCGTGTGTGCGAGCGACATGGCACGACGGAGGAGCTGTTCGAGAGAGAAAGAAGCGGGAGAGCGCGAGAAGGACACGTCGATGAAAAAGGGGGGCACGGTGGTGCGGTGCCGGCTGCCTTCGGCGAGTCGACAGTTTGGCGTTCGGTGTTGCTAGGCGCGAGGGCCACTGTCAGTGCCAAGGCGGCAGCCGGCAACCTTCTCGTGCGACCGCGAATCGTGCCACCTTTTTTCTTCATTTTTCTCGCTTTCGCTGTACATCCGTTCCTCGCAGTTTTCCACTAGAACGACTGGTCCCGCGACATTTTCGTTTTTCCCTCATTGTTCCTCACCGAACTAATGCTCCTATAGAGGATGCATTTTCGAGACTGCTCCAACGGCGAACCGGCACCCGGTCTCTCTGGGTTGCCTCTCTTTGGCAGCACTGCGTCGTCGTCGTCGTCGTGGTGGTGCTGCGGCTGCGTGCGTGTGTGCGTGAAAATCCCGACCAAGAACATGGAGACAGGCGAATTTCAGTAAAGTGACGAACGATCATGGGGTGTTCGACCATCTTACTCCGTGCCAAACGATTTCGCCATTCTATAGGAATACCGCTTTCGATGGAACCGACCAGGTACAGATAAGATTATCTTGTGAAAGTTACGAGAGCGGGATGGAATTTGAACGGTACACGAATTTCTTGCAACAAGTTAATAAATTCGTTATATATTGCGAGCCGTTAGCTTCGTAAATTGAATTTGTGAATAAATATTTTGAAACTTTGATGATTTTTCTAAATTTTCATAGCAATATGCTGTACGCATGTACATTGTATAAATGATTTGGAAGGACCAATGAAATGCGAGATATTTAAGCTAAGATTCCATCCGGCTGTTATTCTCTTTTTGGTTTAATTTTTTTACTGGATAAATTTACTTTAGTATCCATGTTCTAGTATATATATATATATATATATATATACATATATACATATATATGTTTGCTTTTTAACAATAAAATTGCAAAATAATTTTCTATAAAATAAATTTTAATACAGAGGTATGTAAAATAAGCGAACGTATGAATTATGGAAGTGCGAAAAGTAATTTACCACGTGTTGCATACCGAATCTTGTCGGAGAAAAAACGCATAAAAATTGCGCTCACATTCAAATACTAATGCGACACATTTCTGTTGAATCTTATCGTCAAAAAATCTCATAACGTTTTCACGTTTCCAACCGTTTCACGTGAAATAATAGGCAACGTCAACCCACACGAGTACAACGCCAATGATAAATCGTTTCGATTTCATCGAACTTGTTGCGTCTTATCTCGCTCACGTTTGATAGTCGCTGAACACGCAACCGGCCAAAAACTTTTCAATACTACAGCTCAATATATGTTCGGTGTTTGAAAAATACATTATTTAGCAGCATAAATGAGACTATATGTACACCTTCTGACACAGATATATTACGTTACTGATCGACTAGTTATCGTTAAAAAGTAAACAAGATATCGAATTACGATCTGTCGCAAATGCCTAGAAACGAAGCATAAAAATAGAACGATCATCGTTGCTACGTTTCTCGAAAATAATTTTTTATCCATAACTAAACAAATAACATTTCTGCTTTTGTATATTAATTGTAAGGCTTTTTCGTTATTCTTCGTGTTATCAGATTAATACTTTGTTTCGTTAACATTAATATAATATCGTGAAATCATTATGAGATTCGAGATGCAGATGAATTCGATTCCGCGTCGTTGAGTTGGCACACGTATGTATTTGCGTGGCACACATGCGCGTTTACTCTTGGAGCTGCAGAAAAGTGTGAGCGGAAAATATGCGCCGTTAGCGTATTATAATCTCTTATTCGCTTTTGAATCATTCTGAAGGCTTTTTAAGTGTTTCGATACTTATAGGTTCCCATTTGAAATGTTCTGTTTTTTTACAAAATTTGGTTGGCATTTGAATTTTAGTCAGAAACCTTTAGATCGAAAATTAATAAATACAAATTATGTACAATGTTCCGATATCTTATATTCGATATAGATAATGCTTACTTGAAATCATAGAAGCTAAAAATCATGAAGCAAGGAGTTAAGGAGAACGAGCATATAAATCAAGTGACGGGTTCTACGTACGCGGGATGAAGCTGCGCAAACGTATGCGCAGTTTACATCTCTGTGATCGATGCTCGAATTTTTAGTGCTATTTTTTCGTTCCAAAACTATCAACACCAAAATAAATACTGACGTACAATTTGTTTCAATATTTCACGATTTCATTAATAACAATATTGGATACAATTTTACTTTAAGTTGGTGTCGTCGAACGTATGTCGCATAATACAACAAGATACGACTCAACGATTTGAAATGTCAACCGTATTAATATGTTGTCAGACTGGTACTATCTAATCAGCCTTATTAAAACATAAAGATTATTGTTCCTTCCTTTGATTTTCCTATATTCGAGATTACTAAATAATCACTCCGTGTAAGGACGAATCGACTGAATATATGTCCATCTTTAAATTTCTTTCTAATTGTCATGTCTTCGTTTCCTATCGTTTTTACACGATCAGTTTACTAAAACAATAATTATCGACTTGTAGATAAATCTTATTTCTACGAATTCCAATAATCGTGTTTACAATTCTAGGGAACTTTTCTTATCGTCGTATCGTTTATATAACTTGTTACACCTGCGAAATTAACAACATTTACAAACAATATAGTTCCCGATAGAAACATTTATTCGGTCTCTGTAACAAACGTCGTCGCTTGTGTCAGCTGAAATCAATAACATATTTACCATGATCCTTTTATATTCGTTCTCTCCTTACTCTGTCGTTTTTAACATCCAGTTTGACTAACGATTATTATATTTCCTTTTGCCTCTAAGTTATGCTCGTAATTTCTCCTCTGGCTATTACTTTCTGCCAATCGAACCCCGATCAAAACCGGTTCTTAAATCTCGAGTCATTACAAAGCGTGTACCTGTCCCACTGTTCTCTCTCTTTTCGCCTTTAGTGCCCTTTCAAACTCTTCTGTACGGTTCCATGGTCAAACACACGGCGTTCCAACTCTGATAGTGCGGCCTGGCTCAATTTCGTGGCGTATTAATTAATCGGAACGCGCTTCGACAGGCGTCGGTAAAACAGTTCGCGGATCTATCCCCTGGACGACGTTGTTCCGTTTTGCAAAGAGTATGTGTCAATAACAGGAACTGCCCTAAAGGAGAAACGCGTTTCAGTTTAACAATGACGACCCTAGTATATAAGCTCTCTTTGTGCGTGTGCACGCGCCAATGCGAGAGACCGTGTTTCCGTGTGGAAAAGGTCAAAAGATGGTCGAGAGGAAATCGTGTTACTGGCAATTAATCAACGGACAGACGTGTACGCGGCGATCTGCCGATTGTATAATACGAATTGATGACTCTTCTTTACGATTCGCGCTGAAAATCCATTTCTCTTTTTAGAGAGAAGTTAATTCGATATTTATTTCATATTCAAATATAAATTGAAAGACGTGAAACGGAATTTAAGCTTGGAAATTCAAACACTTAGAAAATTGTAATTTATTTTTCAATTGAAATATTTGAATTAGAATTTGAAAATTACTTTTTCTAAACAGTTTATATTTTATAGAAGAATTTGAATCGAATCTTCATTCATTAGCGAGCTACGTCAAACAAACGTTTGATGGAATTTTTTGACTAAGTAGCACAGTGTAGCAGTACTTATTAAAATGAGAAAAAAATCTTGATGAATGGCTTCATAAAAATTACAGTATCCATAACATTATAATAACTGTTGCTTAACTCTTAACAGATTAGCGAAGAATTCTATTTATCAACAATCAAAGAGTCAATGTACAGCCAAGGATCATTTTTATGTGTTTAAAAACGTTGTAGCAATGATGTTTACATCCATAGAAATGGCAGTACTGACATTTACGCCGTATCGGTTTCGCAAGTAGTTATTCACAATACTGGTAGGACACAAAAACAGTTCAACAGAGTTCCGTGAAGTCAAACACGTTAAACCCACATCGACGGCTAAGACAAATGAAGTGTTTATCGTTTCTCACAATTTCTCTCAATAATTCCTCGCTGGATCTAATGAAATTTTTTGCTGTCCCACCATTCTTGTCAGTCGCAATAATTTCTCCTCCACTTCTATACGGAGAACATTTTTCAGTTAAATGTTCTTCTTTTCTCTCTCTCTCTCTCTATATATATATATATCTCCCTCTTCCTCTCTCTTTAATTTTATCTTTATCTAGTCTCAAGAATTTTATTGTCGCGTTTTTAGTGACAATTAATTCCACGAAATAAATAAAAGAATATTGCTTATTACCCTGAACCGTTTGAAAAAGCAGGACAAGCAGATCGGCAAATGTTTTAAGTGTACAATATTTTTTCTCCAACAGCTAAGAAATAGCTGAGGGATTAATAATTTTCTGCTTCTTCGTTGCGGCGTGCATGCTCGAGGAAATAACGGGGACTTGATGCTTTCGAATTTAATTTCTTTTCCTTATTAAATCATCCAACAAACAGTAAATCATCTTTAATTCTTCGCGGTCCTGTAGTATTATATGGAACATTTCGTTCCATTCTTTTGGCTTTTAGGATAGAAAACGTTAAATCTTTCACAGCGAAGCTTTGTTAGTTTAATCAAATGTGCATAGATATTAATTTTGAAAATATGGAAGTTGTTGATCACGGAAATATGAAAATGTAATTATCAATTACGAATAGTTTCTGAAAGTGATTTATCGAGTATAATTAATTTAATAATATTCAAATTTCAATTGATTGAATATACATCGACAGACCGCGGATACTTATGCAAATTCATGTTTTTATACAAAAAGTGGAAATTAGATGGAAATCTTTTACATCCTCTAAACGCTATAATAACCATGTTACACAGGCTATTTTCTATATTTTATAAATGCATAAAGCTCTACAATTTATAAATCATTAAACAGAATACCAAATATGACTCGAGATACCGAAGAGTTAACCAGTTCCCCCCGCTACCAAAATTTTCATTCCATTCGCTGTTAAAATTTCATTTGTCAGTTATTTCCAAATACCACGCTCCCATTAATCCGTTATCATCAAACGAAGAATGCGTCGTAATTCTCTCTATTCTGGTACACACAACAAACATACTTAATGACCAGTATCAAAACTTGCTCCGCACGTAACGATCACGTAACTATCCATGCAATCACGATATTGCCAAGTCCATTTCACACCTGGGAGCCCGTTTTCTATCTTCAACTTCATTCTGAACGTCTGTCGATCGTTCAATCTGAAAATATCTTCGCGAAAGGACTTCGATATGGCGGCCAATCGAACGAAGAAAAAGAAGCGAAAGAGAGAAAAAGATTACTTTCGTGGAGCGACCGACCGACCGACCGACCGACCGACCGACCGGTCTTTCTGTGTCTCCTTCACCCAGTCGACCTTGAAACCAGCTGACAAGCCGAGGAAGAAGCAGCTATAGGATCGTTCGAAACGCGGGGGAGGAGGGGGGATTGCGCAATGCTTCGAAATACCATGACATCGGAACGCCCATTGTCGGACACCCTGCCACATCCTCAGGGTTCCTCTTTGTCTCGGCGAATTCGTAACGAGGAAGAGGATGAGCGAAGGAGTAGATAGAAAAAAAGAGAAGAAACAAGAAGAAAAAAGGAAACGTACAAGCCGACGCGCGGTTGCCTCTTCAACCAACCCCCCTTCCACTTGTATATCTGCTCTTTATCTTCCTCTCTCTTTCACTCGCTCTCTGGGTCTCTTTGTATCTTTCGCAGGCAGAATGTCGGCCTGTCCGACGGATGAATTTATTTTCGTACACGCCTTTCGACTTCACCGACAAGAGATTTATGCGAGAATCGCGGTCCGTGGTGAACTTTCAAGCGCACCGGGGATTATTCATACCCCGCGGTTGCTCGATGAGGAATTAGCGACGGGGGACGTGTTCGTTTTTCGGCTAAACGCGGAGGGGCTCGTGAAAAAATATATCCTCTATATTTCTTCTCTATTTCGTATTTTTGCCGTTATCCTTTTTGGTTTCCTGATTTTCGTGAAAGCGTTTTCCGGGAGCGAATCGTGAACTGTGCACCCTCCTCGCGCATATGCAGGGTACACTACGATACGTGGTGCTCAGAAGCGAACGTACGATGTTACTGATATTTTATTGAAAATGATACGTAGATCAGGGCCTTCTTGCATAATAATTTGCCAGTTGGTATTAGTAAATTGCCAAATTACAGGTTCTAGATTGTATTCTTTATAATTTTACGTGAAATGGGGAAAGATGATCCGTAATTCGTAAACTTTGTTAAATTTCACTTGATTTGGTAACAAATCTGTTACTATTATACAAAAAGATGTATTAGTACTAGTATACAAGTAATTTGTGAATTGTAATTTGTAAAATTTAATTAATAATGAATTTAATTGCGTTTAAAATTACGTTCTCTAACCACGATATTCCGGCTGAAATAACTACTTTCACGGGACTATAATTTCGGAGGAGGCTCGACAGAAGTATGTAAAAAATATTCGCTGATATTCAAAACGCACGACTTTTCAAGCACTCTGAATTCCTTTTTAATCACGCAATCGCGACTCGCGATGATGAGTCCGCGATTGCAAACCCTCTAGCGGCAAAATGAACAGATATCGAAGTTTCGGGGCAAGCTGCCTCTTTTAATCTCCTCTTGCATTAAACTTCGTTAAAATTGAAAACGAAATGTCTAGACTGGTGAAGTTAAAAAAAGTTTCTATTATAAAAGATCTGAAAAATTTGTCATCGACGTTAAAAAGAAAAGTGGGAAAGCTTTCGAGGATTTTTAATACAGGAATTTCGCCTAGTTGGAATGAACTGGTAGAGAGATTCACGAGGTTCCGATAATTCCGTGCGATCGACCTTCGATTCATCGAGTGGCTTCGCTGATCGTCAGTTTGGCTGACGTGTTCTGCTCGATGTATGCTGTTTTATTAAATCGATCAGCAAACGTGCCCACCTCCCTTTTTGTCTTTGATTTCTATACGACGCTGCGACGTTGCCGTCGTCTAACTTCCTCTGAATCATCTTGTTGTCTATCTTCTATCGTGACTCAGTATCCAATGACCATAGAAAATTATTCCAAAGATAAATATTTCACTTTTAATTACATATAATTATCGTATAATGTATTAGTACATTGTGTTAAAAAAAAAAACATCTTATTTGTAAATTATGTGATTCCCATGTGATGTGATAATAAGCCTCGAGTACAATGTTATTGAATAAGATAGTAACTCCATTCACTAGAGGCCGCTGCAGAAATACATTGACGGTTGTAAGTATATTGTTTGGACATCTATTCGTTACATTTATTGGAAAATACTACAGGTTCTTGTTTAGTGTTTTACGCTGCAAACAGGATCTTATACATTTATGGGGGATTTAAGTGCGCAAAAGTGTACAGAATATACAAGAAATACGGTAACAGTTAATTAGGATGGGGGTATCTACTAATATTGGTAACCTGTAATTTATGACTTATAACATTTTATTACTAATAAGGAGTACTAATCCTACAGTCTTCGTGCTACATTCCCAAAGACAATTACGAACAATTAAAGCGGCGCCAAAGAATCAAATAACACCGCATAGAACACCGATACATTCGTCAATAACACATAACCTTAATACCCCGGACCGATCGATGCGATGGAAACTGCAAACTGCGAAAGATCGCTAAAATGCCATGCGCATCGTGGTGAGCTAATTAAAAAGTTTCCTATCCTTGGTTGATCGTCGATTAAAAGTAAACGGAAAAAGAGAAGTTCTTGCTCTTCATTGATACTCGAATAACTCCCGATCTGAGGACAAAAACAAAGAACAAACTCAAAAAAAGTGAACCCTATATATTCTACGTATCCAACGAAACGGTAGAAAACAAAGAACGTGGAAGAAGGAGAAAAGAAAAAAAAACACGAATGGAACGCGTAGATATATGCATAGTGTGTATTTGATCGTCGTGTAGCTGGAATTAAAAGCTTCGACACAGAGAAGAAGAAGCGAGAAAGAGAAAGGCAGGAAGGCTAACTGTGCGCGAGAGTAGCGGGGGCTGGAGATGCGTCACCGGGAGGAGCGTGACTACCACCCTCGCCCTCCGTGGCTCTTTTGAAGGTCAAGGTTTCCCGCCCCTCTCCTCCTGCGTATGTATACGTGTACACGTACTTGTGTACATGTATATGTGTGTGCGCGAGCGTGGCAAGAGGATTACGAGGGGGCAAGAAGGGAGGTTGCAGGCGTAGAAGTGTTGGTGAACGAGGACGTGGTGAGGGGGGGTAGATTGAGGTGTGCGTGGGTGGTTGGGGGTGTGTGCCAGGGGTGGCGAGATCCCGGTGCCCAGTATTTATAGCGCTCGCGAACCGGTCGATAGCGGATAGCGACACTGCGCAGTTGGGAAGCCCTCGTACCGAACACCAACCCTTCTCCCCTCTTCCGTTCCTCAATTCTGTCCTTGTCACTCTCGCTATCTCTGTCAGCAGAGCCTAGCTTCGCCACCCCGTGTTCACCCTTTACCCGACCTCTTACTTGCTCCACCACCCCTTTCGCATCAAGGCTTTTTACTCCCTTTTTCTTGTGTACATTTTCTATCCTGCTCATTCTTTATTCGATTCCACGCACATATACTTGGCTTTATCGGTCTTCTCTCTTTAAACTTAATTTTTTCCTCGTTTCTTTTTTTCTTTCCCCGATGGTAATACAGAGCAATAGGAGAAAGGGAAAAAAGAGGGACGACTTCCTCCGGGATATTGGTCATGGGTATGTACGTGGTGGGATGTAGTACTCTCTCTCCTCTCTTTGCTCCAGGGGACGCGGAATGGTCGATATCGATATTGATTGGAAGTTTTTAGCGACCGATGGTTTAGAAATTGCGCCTTGCCGAGCGCCAGAGGAACGCCATGGGGATCGTGTTTCGCCCGATGGATCGGGTAATCGCGTGACCTACCGAATGTTTTCAGGTTTCCTCCAAGTATCGCCGTGTAAGATCTATTCTCTTTATCTCTAGTTTTTTAAACCCGAATGAATATCTTCGGCTCTTGTCGTTCCTTTCTTCTCTGTTTCCTTTTTCGTTATCGCGGTAGCGTTTACTTGAATTTTAATCAACCACGTTGTAATTCGTGGCATAGGTAGTTATTTTGTACCAGAAACACTTCCGAGCCATTTGACAGCGAACGAAGCTTATTCAATGTTAATCGTTTCAGTTGTAATTGTCATAATTCATTAGCATGTACGTATCGCTTTGTTTCTTGTTTATTTTATTAGTTCTTATTTACAGACTGACATAGGATTATATCAATCATTTTCTCGTTTTTGATATTTTTCCTTGCTTGACCTAATTCCTTCGTTATTAGGTTTATTATATTATAGAGATTTTAATGGTGTCTCGTAATATACGAGTTTAATTGCTCTGTGTAAAGTTCAGAATTAAATTTTAAAATGATAAAGCTTAACTGACTCAAATACCATTAACCTTACCCTTTACCTGTTTCGAGACACCAAAGTGAAAAATGTTTTCGCTAGGCGACTCAGTTTCCGGAAATACATGTTCTTAGCCAACGTTAGCGATCGTGTATACACTGTCTCTTCCACGCGCATTCTAAGTATAGGGAGCTCGGGTCTATTTTCGCGGTAATTCATGATGTACGATATCGGAAAGTAAGCGGTGACTGGAAACGCTAAATAAAGGCGACCGATTATTGAGTATACTGCTATTAATAAGAATCATTCGACTCGACGTTAATTTACACTCCTACGTGTACATTCATTGGCGGAAAAACGATTAATAAGCCGGAGGGGCGGAGATAAACGACGCAGCTAACGAATCGCGAACATCAATTTGCCAATCAGATTTTTCCGAAAAATTGAATCTCCGACTCCTCGACGCAAGTATTGATCATCGCCGAGGACAATTGTGAGCAATTGGAGTCTGATTGAAAGGTTAGCTTGGTTTTCATCAACCGTCCTATTGCATCCATTCATATTTCATCTTTTGAAAACTATTTCAATGAGTAAGATAACGATAGAATTTTAATCGAACTAAAGCGATCGAAGGGAATTCAAAATGTTTTAGGAACTTTTTAGGAATGGTCGAGTGGGCAAGGGAATTGTAAAATTTTAGTCGCCGTAAACACGTCGAAGACAATTAGACACAATTGTTACTTTCTGGCGTAAAAAAAATTCAATACCAAACAAGAAACAAGAATCTGTACAGTAAAAAAAAAAAAAAAGGAGATAAGAGAGTACCGTTAGATAAAGAAACTTGTCTTGAAAAAGGCACAAGAAAGCGACGTATCAACTGTACCTGCCGCAGAGAGTAGGAAAGAGACAGTACGTAGAATGGTGGAAGATGACGAAGCAGCGGTGGAGTATGAGCGAAACAGCGAAGAGGAGAAAAGGGAGGTCAGAGGGTTGCTGAGTGCCGCCCCTCTAGTGGTGGGGAGAAAATCTATCGCCATCTTTGTTCAACCGCCGGGATACACAGGAGGGTTGGTATCCCTACTCGCTACTTTCACCGTGAACTAGGGAAAGACAGTCTTCTAAGGGGAAGAATAGACAAGAACAAAATGATCGTGTGGGCGTTACTGCAGAGGAAGATGGAAGCTGGCTAACGCGACAGAGAGGCAGAACGATAGAGATCGGTGGCTAGAAAGCAAGCGTAAAAGAGGGATAGAGAGCGAGTAGAGGGTGTAAGAGGGACAATAGAGAGGGATAGCGTTTCGTGCGTTTCGTTGGAGAACTCTAACTACCGGCCGACCGTAAAGGTCGGCGTTCAGTTTTCTCTCTTCCCTTCCAAGTCTTTCTTTTTTGTTGTTTTTTTGTCTCCTCTTCGCGGTCGTCTTTCGTCGAATCGTCGCGCCCTTTAACGAAGAGCCAGCTGATAGCAACCGTTACGTGTTTCTGGGACTCGGTGCGCCGTTCTCCGCTGGTGCACGAGATGTTTCCGGTCAATTTTTCCCGCCCCCTTAAAAGACCTTACTTTGTAGTAAAATAACTTTGGAATTGTTACGATAAAATTCAAGTTCACAGTGTTAAATGGATGACGGTTAGAATGCGAAGAGGGAAAAAAGAAACGTTACGAGGGAGGAAGATCAGAGGGAGAAACCGTGGAGGAGAAACGGAAACGCGGCGGTCTCGTGGAAAATGTGTCATTTTCTGTCCTTCTCGGGTGACGAGGAAATTTAAAGGGACCGTGAAGAATGGTGGCAGGAGGGGGTAGGATCGTGTGCCGGGGCGGCGAAGGTGAGAGGGTAGTTAAAGGATGAAATAGAGTGGGATGGAGGGGCAACGGAGAAATTGAGTCTGGTTCCTTGTATCTCGTTCGCCGCGCCCCGTGCCATTAGTTGACCATGAAGAGGAGTATCGTTACGAATCTCTCCCTCTGGAGGACCAGCTGACAGCGTCACTCGACCAAGTTAAACTATCTCCAAGTGAAACGAGTCAGTGTTCATCGTCCACTAATCTACAGTGAAGCTTTGCGACGAAATAAACAACGAAGGAAATGACCGCGAAGAAAGAAAGAAGAAAATTCAACGAACCACGCCATAAAATAGGATATATTACGGAACAAAGGCTTGCTAATTGCGAGCAGACGGGGTAGATATTTTTAACGAGTCTTTATTAACACCGGTTTCTCCGCGTTAACTCCAATTAGTCGGCACAAAAGCAGCGAAAATCTCATCTCGATTTTTCTTACCGGCATCTTACAAAAGGAGCAATTCCTGTTGACTCTACATTTAAAGAAACATACATACTGTAAAGCAGGAGAAAAGAAGGTATTGTCAGAGGAGAGAAAGGATGAGAATGACGAAGATATCCTGCGGAACGTGTATGGAAGTATATATGTATACCTATACCCAGTGGCAGAGGGTCGGCCAGGACCAGCCAGCGAAAACCACCCCTCTTGTCCTTTTCAGTGAAGCGAAAACACACAGAGGGAGCTAGAGTGCGACAGGTGGAGAACAAGGATGAGGATGGAAGAGGAGGGATAGCAGGGAGAGGAAGGATAGAAGGGATAGGCATTTCGGGGTAGCGAAGGAGAAAGAGGCTAGGCCAGTCGTGTTTGGCTGGTGTGACGAGCGCATGAGAGCGACGAGGAGGGACTTGGGAGGCGATGGTGAAGAGGATGGTGGCCGGTGTTCGGTGGACGAAGAGGGGAAGGATTAGAGGGTGAGAGTTAGGGGCGACGTAGTGGGGGATAGAGGCTGGTTCCGTGCGTTTCGTTGGAGAACTCGTACCACTGGGCGACCGTAAAGGTCGTCGTTGCTCTCTCTCCACGTCGGCACATAGAAGTCGAGCAGCTGGCAGCAACGTCAGCAACGAGGAACGGATCAGTCCACCGTGTGCCAGCCTCGAGGTCCGTGTTTCTCTCTCTCTCTCTCTCTCTCTCTCTCTCTCTCTCACTTTTTCTCTCTGCCTGGATCCTTTGATCATCGTTCGCGGTGTGGAGAGGCCTGCTTCGAATAATACACGATACGATTATCGATACACGAATTTCATCGAGTATATACTTCCTCTTTTTTTTTTTTTTTTTTTTTCGTTTTTATTTTGTTCTCGTATAAGAAGTAGTTTAAAGTTCTACTGGCTCGGACGATGGAGAAGATGAAACGAAAGGATTTCGAAGAAAAGAATACGAGTTGCCGTTTGAGAATAGAGTTGTCGGAGGAAGATATTACGCGATCGGGATTGGATCTCGACGGTTGGACGATCTATAGAGAAATTGTATATTTGAGAGGATCGGTAGAAGAGAAGGAAGGATTTAAGGAAAATCAGCTGTCAAGGTGGCTGTCGCCGTCCACGCGATCATGGAATTGCTGTCGACGATCGACCATGGCGATTAGCGTGAGTAATTGGAGGAAGCTAGTATGTAGACCATCACGTAGATGAAAAATGTCTGTTTTCACTTCAATCGCTATGTCCGCTATGTATCGCTGTGTTTCGATTACGAACGTCCAATTCATGATTTCGTGTGCGCGGAGC
This sequence comes from Bombus confusus, assembly GCA_014737475.1. Taxonomy (NCBI): domain Eukaryota; kingdom Metazoa; phylum Arthropoda; class Insecta; order Hymenoptera; family Apidae; genus Bombus; species Bombus confusus. Next base: position 3,659,232 of record JACXIV010000045.1, read on the forward strand.
ATATCGTTGTACAGCCAACATTCTGTTCGACGATCATCGAATATTTTTCATACGTACGTAACACGTAATATGATTTGCGTATGACCTATGCTTGCATCATTTTCTTTATTACCGTAACATATTCTACCGCAATTTCGTCACTCCGTTTTTCATTATCCAGCTGTACTATCATCTTCACGTTCATAGCCACTGGTTTTCTTTGATATATGTATTTCTTGGGAAGTTGTTGCACAACCGGAAAACGCGAATTAAACGTGTAAATACGAAACGTACCGCTGTTGACGAGTATTTGCACTCCATTGTCTCCACATCTTCGCTCCCCTTTTCCGTTTGGCCGGGCTTGTTCGCGATTTTGTCGCGTCGTCGATATCTAGTCGTCATCAGATCAATTTTCAATTTTCGCGAAATCCTTTGCTTTTCAACCTGCAACGTATCGTAGAATGACTGCTTATCGATTATATTAACATCGGTTGGACTTTGAATTCGTCATAAAATTCAACGTACATGGGAAAGAAATGTTTCATTTAATATAAACCAGATTTTTCACGAAATCCTTTGCTTTTCAACCTGCAACGTATCGTAGAATGACTGCTTATCGATTATATTAACATCGGTTGGACTTTGAATTCGTCATAAAATGCAACCTACATGAGAAAGAAATGTTTCATTTAATATAAACCAGATTTTTGTAAAGCACTTTTACACAGAATATTATCTACGTATAGTTTATATTTCTTTGCTGTTTGCAATGGGACTGAAGTAACGTTTACAGTGCAACGATCGGTTAATAAAAAAGCTTTACACGTATTTAACTTTAAACGTATTGCATTTTTATATTGAAATAAATTAACGAGAAGTAACGAGAATAATTGTGACAGTTATCCTATCGTTAAACATTTTACGAGCTTGTCGACGGAGCGAATCGAAGCGTTGTGTACTTAAAATGTACACTGAGTCACGTCGTCGAAAGACATTTCATTAATTCACGCAAATCCGATGTGAACAATGCGATACATACAAATTAGGCCCGTCCCTGGGCGATTTCTCGTGGACGAACGTATCGACGGCCAAATACCGTTCTCCAAACGCAAGATAATAATCCTAAAATTATTGTGAGGCTTCAAAAAATTTTATCAAAAGATGATTCATGTTTACCGAAAAATGCTTCAAATTTCATGACTTCACTTTGTATCTTTTTATCTTTCGCATAAAAATTGTTCACATAGTTAAGAAACTCAGATTTCAATTTCACCATTAGAGGAATTGATAGACAGTAATTCTAATACCACTATAACTCTGCCAAAAGTTCCGTCAAAAAATATTTCATATTACAAAAGTCGTTTATACATTCAAAGAGACTTGAATCACAACTGTATCGTTATGAAGATTATTTTGTCAATCTAAGTTATCGTTTCGCGAGCTTAAATCAACTTGTCTACAGCATTCTGGTTTCATTTTCCCGCGGTGCAATTTCATTTCGGTAGACGTCTGTTATTTCATGCCCTACCGCTGAATTATACTATCGTATTACTACTTTGTGTACCTGGTCGCGTTCCACGGTTCGCGTTTGATGCGTGTAATCTAAGAAAATCGTCTCTTCGGGGCAGACGACGCGAAGAAGTTCCAAAGCACATTTGAAATTGCCGCGTGAAGCGGACGGGTCCATTGCAATGATCGACGCGGTGATGCAGCTCTGATCTTATTGGCCGATTCACAGCGGCGAGTACAATGGCGTAGGGAAGACGAAGTGCCCGTGCAAGGACGAATTATGTAATTGAGGCGAGATAGAGACAGCTTAACGTCGCTAATAACGAATTATTTGTTCGAGCGCGAACGAAAAGCAGGTGATTCTAGCTGGAACTGTTCCCGTAACAAAACATCTGGTATAACATTGCTGAAGTGTGTTCGAAGTTTCAAGGACACCTTGTTTACGATTTGTGGGTCGTAATCCCAGATCAATATTCAATTCCTTGCATCGTATAATCGAACTTTCGTAATTTTTCTTTGTTTATACGTGTCTTCGATAAATTTAAATGCCAAAACATTATTATATAAAATGTGATAATGACACGTTATATTAACATCGTGAAACATTTTAAACACTACCCTATTACTTAATTTTATATCATCCTGGTAAAAGTCAAATGAATGATACAATAAAAGTGAAAAATTTTCTTCTATTAATTAGAAAGAATGCCGCATTCGAGCGCAAAGTTTTGGGTATGTTGACAAAAAGGAAGTCACGAACGGAGCAAGAAAACTTATACGTATTTCTACTGGGCAATTATTTACGTGAGCTTAGCCAGAAGTACACGTGTAAGGTTGAGCGCGCGCGCGCGCTCGCACGTATCTACTACGCGTTCTCCAAAACTATGCACAATGATATACGGACAATGCGAAACAGACCTGCGAGGCTGCCTCGGGGCGAGCCAACGATTGTCGGTTTTTTGTCGAGATCAAAGGTGTCCCGTAGCTTCAGCTATGTATAGTATACAGACAGTGCGAGGCACGCCTTGCGAGGCAGCCTTGTTGGTCTGTCTCGCACTCTCTGTACACTTCACATATATAGCTTAAACGAACGTTCGAACCCTCCTCGTCGCCTATATGGGCGAGTTTCGCGAATGTCGGCTCGAACGATAAATTCGTATCGTGAATCAAATGCGATTGGCTAGCTGACAGTGACGTCAAGCCGGTGGGCAGCCGTCAAGTGGCACGGCTGTGTCGCGTTCACTAGAGATTTGTAAAAATTCGTTTCCTTTTCTTCTCTTCTCTCCTCGATCTTTCATAATCGGAACCTATTATTACGACGATACAACGACAAATTTACCGAAGGCTATGAATCATCTATGGCTGACGCAAACTTCACGTGATGGCTTAGTTTTTTTTTTTCAGGCAACATATAATGTGTTGCCTCCAGTTAGAATTAATCGGATTCCGCGTCTCTCTTTTGCGTATATTCTCGATATTTGCATGTGTATTTGAAATATACGAGTGTGTACACACGTAACACCAATCTAACGATAACAACTTCCCCGTTTCCTTTTTTCCGGTTTCCTTGGCTGGGCGGCGATCGATGATGGGTGGTTGCAGTGAGCAGGCTCCATTGCGAATCCGAGTCCTTCAAAATGGACTTGATCCTGGACATCAACAGCTGGCTTTACCCTATGGAACTTGGTGAGTATCCTTCCACGATTTTTATCTTTAATATGAGACAACATCAAGATAATTGGATCGCAGCTATAATTGAGGATATTATTAGTAGATATAGTAGATTAAAAAAGTATTGACATTTTTCTGAAATATTTTGGTACACTGAAATTATATATATATATATATATCAATACCGAAGAAGAATCAAAAATTGTATTTTATTAAATTTTATTTTTTCTTCTAATTTAAAGTTAGAGAAGAATTTTAAGAAAAATTTCCATAATTAAAAAAAGATTTTATAATCTCAAAGTATGACCCAACTATTGTCAAATATAACTTGAACCAGATAGAGTAGCTTTATGAAAACCACTTCACTAGATAAAAAACATATGGTCCTCATTATACCATGTGTCGACCAACGTGACAAATCCGGTGATGATCAACGATGTTAAATTCTCTAACGAACGAAAATATTTTTGACTCGAAGCTATACATGCTTAAAGATATGTAGCGTGTGCTATTTAAATTTGTCAGAGTTTGAGAATTCTAATTTCACAAAAGAAGGTACCGGTCATGTAAGACGAGTTCCACGCGTAATTAATGACCGTCGTTTTTAGACTTGTTTTCTTGTCAGCGGTAAAATTTCGTCTGCTTATATTATAATTTTCACTTAACAATGTTGTCGAGAGGGAAAAATACTTAACGTCTGTTGGCAAAGGGACGACTTAGATCGCATGAAAATTCTGTTTGCTATAGCACAGAGGCGCTGTCAGGTGCTCTTAGGTGTTTGTTTACATCGCGCGCGGCTCGCAACTTTGCGTGCGTGCACTTGTTCGATATACGTATGTAGTCACGGTCTGTAAATGTTGCAAGATAAATATTGAGTTTACCATCTCCTTTAATTCTACGTAGTGTCTAAAAGTTTCATCATCGCTGTGAAGTACACATTTTCAGGATTGAAGTGGTGTATAATGCTAAGATTAAACGTATTAAGTGATGCCATGGAGAAGCAAAATTGTAACTTAGAATTATATGTATATTTAGTAACTTAAATTCAATTTTGTTTCATATACTGCGTGAAAATTTTTGATGATATCGTTTCGATAAGGAACATAATTTAATACATTTTTTATCTTTCATAAAGAAAGCGATACTCCTATTTTTAATCAAAGCAGCAGCGATATCAGTAAAAACGATCAGTAATTACTGCGAATACGTAGACCAGATATCATCGAACGTTCGATAAATGTACGAAGCTAAAATACATTCTATCGGGGCTACAAACGATACTATATTATACGACATTGTTTGTTACGCTTGTCTATTTTCATTCCGGCGACCAAAACACACGTAAAGACGTGAATTCCGAAGCGCAAAATAAAATATATGTTTGTGTATAAAAGTGGCGGAACAGGTGGGGTGAATTTGGCAGCTGCGGCGATATTTAGAAATTTCTATTTTCCTTCTTGAGCGAATTTCACATACCGCCCGTTTTCCGGTTGTGCAACGAATGCCAAAATCATTGATGCGCTAAAATTATTCTATGTTTTCCTCCATCTGTGAGCAGAAACTCATAATAAAGGGTATTTGAAGCTTCAGATAATGTACAAATTTGTTGTAAAAATTAGAAGATAGACGATACGATTGTTTTATCACGCGCGATCGATATCGAAGAAATCTATATAAACGGCGCGTCATATTTGGCACTTTGGTAAATACGACACGTGTTTCGTGCTAAAAGACACACGTGCTGCTCCGCGCGTGTGTTTTATTCTTGTGGTTCTACCACTTCTTGGTTTAGACGTGCGAAGGACGACCTTGGTTAATGGACACTGCCGGAACGTGTTCCGCACAGCTCGAAGCGAGTTGCTGCTGGCCTACTGTGTACTTACAACTTTCAAGGTGACTTCTTTTGCTTTTTTTGTGCCAACGAACCGTTTTCGTCTACGACCTCGTCGTGTTTAGAACACGTGAGCCGTCCATTTTTGGTTGTGGAGATACGACGTACTTTCGTCTTTTTTTTTTTCTTTTTTTTTCTTTTTTTTTTTTAGAGAAACACGCCTCTGTCGTCAATTAGTTTTAGTTTCTTCAACGTCGCTCCTTCATGAATTCCGTGTCTTTGAAAAGCTGATGGAGCTTACGACTACACGACGTTTATATCTGTACGTGTAAGTTGATGCTAAAGGTCGTCCGCTTGGTTAGTGTTATTACTACTGTTGTCATTCGCGTAACAACTGTGTCTTTAATAGTAGAGGAGGTAAAGAGGAAAGAATGTTTGTTGACTACTGAAATACGTTGTACTATAAATACTATATTCGATATATACAATGAGATTCAGGTTATTAGAAAATTTCTGGACATTTTCAAATTCCAGTTAAATTTGTTTCCGATTCGAGAGGAATAAGTTTGATGAAAAAAACAGCATACGCAATATAATGTATATTAGATTCGTAAATGCCCAAGGCCACGTCACGCTGCAGCAAACCTCTAACCCCTCCTCCCTCCAAATATCGTCATTTTGACTCAGCTCACGGACAGTTCTGGATGTATCTCGTTGATTCGGGCGTTGCAGAGGGAGTGGGTGCGTCACACCCACCGGTAGCAAGGGAGGGAGAAAGAGGTGGGGTGCACCGCATCGTCGATCCACCCCTGCCTGTTCACTATGTTTACAGATTCATATCCTGTTTCCTTGCTGCTGCTCTGAGAATGGTATTTCCTTCTACGTCTTTCTTTTAACCCCCAACTAGCTTCAGCGTTGTGTAGCTCAATTTATCTCTTTTATTGTATTACCTACCATGTTTTAATATTGCAGAAACAATAAAATGTAGTCATAAATACATATTAAATACATACGAACTAATTCTAGAAGCTTTATTCGTGTAAAAATGAGAATCTCATAGCTATAATGTAATCTGTAGCATAATCGAAATCTACATAGTAAAAAAAAAGAATGGAGATCGTTGGTTTACAGCTGGCGAGGAGCAAAGAGGCGGGATGGATTTTGCAGGAAGGAGCTTGTCGATCGTGCAGAATAGAGCGCGTGGAATTGTGTTGGAAGGGGAACGAAGGTTAGTCCATAGGGCCAGGCAGTCCCGCTGTATTGACGCGCGGCGCACAGGCTTGCGCGAGATGACGCAATCTGCCTCCCATGCGCCCCGCTTTGCCCGTACCACATTCTACTCCCCACTCTGTTCCCCGTCGCTCGTATTCCACTCCTCTCTCCTGCTTCAGCCGGGAGCTCCCATAAGTTCAATGCCAAGGTCAAAACGTCCACGACTCGTAGCCGTGTCGGTCGCGATACTCGTTCGCCGAGAGAAGAAGCGGTTTATGTGTGTGTTCGTCTGTGCTCTCTTCTCTGATCGTGTGCTGCCTTGCTTTTACTTGTATCACTCGTCATCGTCGTCTTCGTTGTCGTCGTTGCCGTTGCCTTGATCGTTGCTTGGTCGTTGTCGTGGTCGTTGTCGTGGTCGTTGTCGTGGTCGTTGTCGTGGTCGTCGTGGTCGTCGTAGTCGTCGTAGTCGTCGTAGTCGTCGTGTCGTCGTGTCGTCGTGTCGTCGTTGTCGTCGTCGTCGTCATCGCTATCTGTCGTTTCATCGCGCGTGTATTCGCATTTACCTTCCTGGTCGCGTATCGCGCGCGCTTTTTCCGCCGGTTATTTCGTAGCCGGCAAGCGCTATGTGCCACCGTTTTCTTCGTATACACGCAGTTTCATTTCGCACCGCGCGACTAACCTATATTACACTATGCACGGACATGTTGAATTACACGAAGTTAAGATGTGTTACGGATTACGCAGTGAGAAGGAGCATGTCGGCTGCGGAGGCAGTGGAAAAGGAATCAGGCTCTGCAAATCGTCATAACGTAAACGTTATATGTGATTACCCGAGGAATGCAGTCGTAGCAGTGTGCTGGCAATCGCCTTGAGCTGTAGGCAAGATTATGGTGCAGGTGCGTGAATATTGAAATAGAGAACGAAAGTTCTCCTGCGTGAAAAATGCGGATGCGCGATCATATCGAGAATGGATATAAACTATCGTTGAATTCGCTCTTCCTCTCCACTGTGCTTAATGTCGTGAGACAAGATGGCGGTTTTCGATAGACCCTGGAACACGTTAAAGCTTTCGTACGCAGGGGTGGTCGATGTTGTTGAATGTGTTACGTCGTATTATTATCTTTCAAAATGTCTTTCGTTGCTTTTAATTTAAAATAAAGCTTTACTTAAGCATTTAGTAATATCAGATTGTATTGTAATACCGCTAATTTTGTCTACCATATTTTCTCGTATATACCGTATTGACGTTTTAAATATTTATAACGCAGTGCAGTTTTGAAAATCGCCTTCGAAAACAACCATGTTGTAGAAGCGCCTAAATTTAGTATAAAGTGTCAATATGCGTCTCTAGCGCAAGGGAATTAACGATACGCGTTGCTGTCAGTGTCAAGGTTAATGCTGTAAATCACGCGAGCCCATATCCTTCGCTCGGTTCGCATTGGTTGTAATATGGCTGGGGTTGATAATATGGTCCTGTATCGCTCAACTAGATAATCTATAATCGTTATACCATTATCATGATGTAAGCCTGACCCCACAGACATCTCGTAACATGATCAATTGGTTATGTAGATTTTTCTAACTCCGTTTTCATTCGTCGTTTCTTTGCGTCCTCCACGACATTGCCACGGCCGGTAATATCGATTACCATACTATATCTATCATCGACATAGTATAGACTTCTAACCTTGACCCTTGTTCTCTGGGATTCTTACGTGCGAGCTTCGCGGCGCTTCCTATTTAATCGAATAGGTGCAATAGAGAAGTGGTATGTTTCATTCAGCTACGTGTTTAATGTAATTCCATTGATAATGTAATTACGTTGACAACTTTGTCCTTTTCATTTAGTGCCCCAGTTTCCTATGTCGCTAGTAGTCCTATTCCCTGTATAGGTTAACCTCTCCCCATGCATCCCTTCCTCTCGATCTCCCTACTTTCCATCTTCCACCCCTTTCCTTCCCCACTATGTGATTATTTAACGATCCATTCCGAATACGCATTATATTTACATATATTCTTTAAGAGATTGTTTCTTTTTGTGAAATATCTTAATATCTTGTTACGATATATTAATATCGCTTTTTTATTATAACAAACTCAACATGAGAAATTCTAAATATTTACATAGTATGAATGAATATTTACATAATACTGACAATAACTATATTTTCAAAATATTCTCCCGCTGTTGTTCAATTACCCTCACTTCCGCTAATTCAAGACCCATTTTGTTGTGGTAATTTCTGAAGCTTTTGCTACTCTATCCACCTCTTGCATAATCATCGGTAGGACGCGTATAATCGATATACACATATGTTGTATTACATTTTTCGTGTTTCCTTCCAAATGTGCGATAACATGTCGTGTCACGTTTGTAACGTGCGATGTATGATGCAATAAGAGGGGAAGACGTCAATCGGTTTTCTCGTTTCTTTATCGTGTGTGCACACGTATGTGTCTATAGTCTGTTTCGCGAAAGTAGCGGCATGAAGACGGACAGGTCCTATTGGTTTAAATCCGATCAACCATGTATGTATTTCGTTTGAAACGTGGCGAAACGAACGTCTGCAACGCCCTCCCAGTCGTATTTTCGATGCAGTCACCTTGAGGTTTATTATTAGATATTAATTTCCGTGTTTTGACGTTGCGGATTTTTGCTGCGTCGATATTTAGATAAAGACAAAAATGGCTTCTTAAAATGGTTAAATATTTTTTTTGTAAAATTATTGTTCAAACGGTATACTATATTAGAATATTCTGATTCTTTTTTTTTCAGGTGATAAATTTCGTTTGGTTCTTGCAACGACCTTGAGGGAGGACGGTTATCCCGATGGAGGGGAGTGGAACGCGACGGAACAGGAAGGCGGCTCCAGAGCAGACAGTTTTGAATACGTGATGTCCGGTATGGTTTATCGAATCGAAGGTGACGAGGCAAGCAACGAACCTAGCAGTAGACTGTAAGTGATTTTTTACATTTGGTTTTTTACAGTAAAATTTTGATGGATCTTTTAGCAGAATAAAATATCAGACATTTTGAAACGTTAGATTTTTAAATGTTAGACTGAGAATTTTTTCTTCGCGTATTTCTTCAAATATCACTTTTGAGTAGATATATATTCCATTATCTTAGACATAAAAAAGTAATAAAATTGTATTCAGTATTAGAACCAAGTATCTAGAAACTATGTATATTTTTATAATATCTATTGAAATATAACATCCATTTTGGATCACGTAGAGATGAGAGATGCATATATTTTAATTAAAAATATTAAATTAGAGATTTCGAAAACTTCCAAAAAATCATATAAAAAGATTGTGAGAAAGATAGATTATCTGAAACACGTCACGTCTGTATCACTATTTTATTCTGTTACGATCCACCGTAATCGTTTGGCGTATCATGCGTGCACGCACGCACACGTCACATTGTGACGTCATTCGCACGCGTCGACGACGTGCGTAAACGCGCCCTCTTTCTACTGTGATCTCTGATTGGCTCGCTTCCAGTGCTCAATGAAGTTCCGTGAGAGTTTTTATAACCTTCAAAAAGAACCTATTAAGTGTTCTTCGGTGCTATGAAAAATGAAAAGAAATAAACGCATTAACATTTGTGTGGTGTTAAACAATTAATTTATTTCTTAACCAATTTATGTAATATATACTAATGTATGATAAAAACGTAAACGCTACCGACGTTAGTAGTTTGGTAAAAAATTCTATAATAAATATGATCTTGCGATAATGAAAATTTATGTTTCTTGGAATTTTGTGAATATAACTCAAATTAGTTTTATATAAATTATATGGTTAACTTTCTAGTTATATTTTATGAATGGCAAAAACTGCCAGTGATTAGTTAGGATAGGACAAAGTTATTCTATTGGAAGAGGCCCCGTGATAACCCTGTTTTGAACGACTTATCGTTTAACCTTGAAACTCGACTACCGTCACGTACAGTGTATATAGCAGAAGCCGCTTTGATGTCTGATCGTTGCCCGTCTCATCGTAAACTACGCGCGCGAACTCTATCCGACTTTGTGTACACGTTTGAATTCGTATATGTCGCCGAAGATAGGAAATTATAGCGTGGCCGACGCTCGATAAGATAAGTAAACTCCGTGGTATACGTAAAGGGATTTTAAATTGTTCGTAGAGCTTATGTAATTGTTTTGTTTCAATTATACATGTATATTATACGTATCCTGTGTCCCGTATTTTTCCATTCCCATTACTTACGTTACTTTTTCTTATATTTTGTTTTAAAGATTAATTATCATACGAAAAAGCAAAATGAGTAATTGTCAGGTATGTGTACATACATATATTAAGGTTAGAGTGATCGATCATCTTGAGTTTGAATAATAAGTTTTTCTTCTTCAGTGGTACCTTGGTATAACTGTATGTTGACCATTATGCGACAGTTCACAGTTCATTAAACATTTTAAGAAACACATTCCACTTCCAGTCGGTGTTAAATTATGTCATATTCAGTTATCAGTCTTATTGTGATTCATAGTTCATTGGTTCTCTTGCTATCTTCATATACATGTTTCCATTAGTTTTTTATCACCAGATTTTATCGTGTTCGATAGCTATTTTCTAATCTTCCGGGATATTCAGAAATTCAATTCCAATTATTGGGCGGCATGTGTGTCTCACGTTACATCAGATATGTAGTTTTTCATATCTTTAATGAAACTATTCGAGGAGAAATGAAATTTATGAAATAAGGAAATTATTCACCAACAAAATGGTAAATTTTTATATCTAAACGTTTGATTAATCATCAATGCGGCAATAACATTGAATCAATAATCAATGAAAGCGCAATAAGGGTCCTTAGGGTACCTATTCTTAAAAGCCATCAACCAAAGAAGAACCGTGGAAAAACTTAATTATCATCCAACCCGTTCGGTCGGTAAAAGCGAAACGGAAATGGTGAACGGGCTCTCGGAGAACAGGGAGCCACTCTGCGTTCACTCGGTGGGTAATGAAGCGAGTGAACACAGCTGGTGGTATCTCAGTTTTCTGAGGGCGTTAGCAGCCCATCGAGTTACCTGCAGATCCTCCATGGTGATTTTATGAAAGGACAATAAAGTGAAATAATAAAAACGACCATAAAATTGTATTTAAACTGGAAAACACCAGATACGAAGTCTCTGCATTGATATTTATGGGATCTTATAACAACGTACTCAACAATTTATGGATTGAAAGTCATAAAGACTGTCAAAACCAAATAATATTTGCTACTACGGATTATAAAAGCAGCTTAAATATTTACACTGTCAATCAGATTCTATATCGATATCAGCTATGCATAGATAACGAAAGTCAAGAATTACTCAGGTGCTTAATGACACGATTGGCTCCAAGTTCAAGCAATTTAACACGGTTTATTGTGGTGCGCCTCTACTGATATCGAGAGTCCACCAAATAGGGGCGTGACAGATGAGAAATGAATTATTGATCGGGGTCGCTGAAAACCCCAGAATGGATATAGCTGATCCTCTGGCAAGCCGAATAACGCGCAAGTACGCATGTCACCATAATAGCAAAGCATCACTGAAGATGAAGTCTTCAATGAATTTCTCTGTAGTTGAACCATCTTTCAACTCGTTTATTCAAAAAATACTTCCTAACATAAATATCTATAAAGTAGAAATTATCAAGATTCCTAAATTCAAATTAAAATAACGGTTTCGTTGGGAGCGCGTATGCGCAACGCGCATGCGTGGTCGCCATAAATCGTATATTTGAATTGGTTCACGGCGCACGACGCGCTAGGATGCGCACAAGGTCGACTGTGCTGTCAAAATCAGCTGACGCTCTGGTGACCAATCAGCTGATCCTCAACTTCTCAGCAGAAGACTTCCTTCCTAGTTGCGAATTCTTAGAGGGCGCTAAGTTTCCACTGTGTGTTTCATTAGACCCTCATTTGAAGATCTCCTATACTTCGCCATTTTATAAATTAATTTCCTTTTGATGAAACTAATTTAATTGTTCATCCATTTGTTGATTATTAAGAAGATTTAAATTTGAAAGAACATTTTCTGAATTTCAATTCTTTTTTTTTTAAGTGTCCAATAGTAATTAAAGGAATTTACTTTGTAGTAGTAATTGAAATAAATCAACTACTTTTACAGACGCAGTGATATTCGTACTAATAAACTTTAACATTTTTATATATGAATTATATTTCATCTTCATTCTATTCCAATAAATATAACGTAAATATTAGAGCTGCTTTATTGCTGCAAACTCTTCAGTCGATGATTTCTTTCGAACTGAAATTCATTGCGTAGTTTGGTTAGGAAATAAAGAATCAGATAGGACAATGTAGGAAAATGCGTAGTGAAGCTTCTTATGAGAAGCAACATGGTTAGAAGCCACACTTGAGATCCTCTGATGCGTCCATTAGATCATTGCAGTGTTAATGCTTGGCGTGACGTCATCGCTGCCATTATAATGATTAAACGTCCCCAGTGAATACAATTTAATTTCGAATTATTGCGTATTTGCATGTATTTATCATGACTTAATATTTAAATCTGAATGATTCTAAAGAACTGTCATTCTTTTGTAGAATAATAACTTTGATGCGAAAAATACCATTCAATACGCACATAAATTAATCTCCCTAACGCGGCGTTGGAAAACGCAGGCTCAAAATAATGTAACATATCGACAGGGTGTGTTATCGTAGTTTCTGTTATCTGCGGTGTGAGCAGCAGTGCGCAAATATAGACATTCGGTATTTCGATAATTATATCACGATAGTATAAATGGAATAATCGAATCACGTTATTCCGATTAAATCTTAATGAACTTTCTATTCCTCTCGCTGTGATCCGCTTATGACGATCCTCTGAAATGCATTGCGTTAGTCTAGTAACAATTGTTTTTATATCAATCGTAAATCAGCATTTCCTAACATTAAAACTGCATTATGTAGAGATATTCGCTATTACGCTGATAACACAATGGAAGATATTTATGCAAATTTGTGTTGAGATGAACAAACAGAGAAATAGGATTTAGATGGAGATTTGTTTCACCTTTAATGGATGTTTTGCACATTTTTACGTAATATGTGTATTTTGAAAATTTGTTCTATAGATACATGAATAGTCGTAGTCTACTTGAAATTGAAGTCTGACATGAAATTGGCATTTGTCAGCATTTAGAAATAGCGTTTCCTAATAATATTTTATAATCAAATTGCAATTTCTTTACTATTAAAAATCTGTCGAAGGAAATTTATTCCAAGAATTTGTTAGACGCGTTAAATACTCGTAGGCATTGACAAATAAGATCAAAATTATCACAGGCGTAGGCGACTAGCTTTGGATTCAAGGTCCCTGCACCTAAAAGGTTTTAATGCGTTCTATACATCTTACTACAGCATTCCAATCTATATTTATAAATAACTTCATTACACTTCAATTGCAAATTACGTCTATTATTCCACAAAGATAGCAAATTGATCAAAAGAATATACTTAAAAGTAGAATAAAAATTGAAGATATTATAGCGAGATAAGAAATCTTTTTCTATATATAATATTTAACAAAGAATGTTATAATGTACAGTTTGAATGTTAGAACATTATCTACATTTTGGCCAATATTTATTGAAACATAATTTCCATTCAGAGTGCCACGAACGACGGGGTTAAGTTATAACTCTATATATCTCTTCCGCCAATTACGCAACAAAAGACCCCTTTTTACCATCAAAGTGTCTAACAAGTTCTTCGGTGTAGGGAAGGCCAGAATCAAAAAGCGACCGTGTTTGAACTCGTCCTGACGTTGTAAATATATCCGTGCGACTTGGTGGAAAATTTAACCGCCACGTCATTCGACGTTGCGTTCTCAGAAAACTCGTGCGAGCACAGCAAAGAGGGAGAGCGACGAGCACGTAAAAACATCGCGTTACGCCTTGCAACAAAGGGTCGTCTAGGTGGCGCTAGGAGTAAGGGGAGTAGGGTTATGTAAGACTTAGGCTGCGACGACAGCGAGCATTGCAGCATCGCGTTTTTGGCAGGGAGGAACGTTTTCATTTCGTCCTCTAACGAGCACGCTCCTTTCTAGCGTGTCATCGACGATGGGTGCAGGTGTGTATAAGAATTCATTAGATACACGATGAGTCAAATAGTAGTATTAATAGTCGTGGTATAGTTCTAATAAAATCCTAAATTTGGTGGAATAATGGAAGGAGGATGCAACAAATTCTAATAATCAGATCTTAAATTTTGTAGAATAATAAAAAAGGATGCAATCGTCTGTAAAAGTGGGATCGTAATTTTAGAAAAATAATGAGAAGAGGAAGTCAGTGAAATCGAATGGGGGAAAGCTTTTTTGGGAAACGATTAAAATATAAAGGAGATAATTAACGGTACAATTATTGTTCGTGGATAACGCGTCATGATATATTTTGTATTTTTTAAGAAAGTTAAGCGTTGCAAGGTTTGCAAGTTTTAGTCAATGGTTATTTTGCATTTAAAACACGGTTAAAACGATGAAAATAGAGGTGCCTACAACGTGCCAGTATGCCGTACGTCACTGGTCAGTTCGTAGCCTTGTACTTTAGAGGCACTATGTACTCATTGTATATAGACTATCCGGAAGAGCGGAAGGAGGAAGGGAATGCACCGTCACGTAATGCAAGCATTATGCAATCCTTGTCCCGACTATTTAACAACAGCTGATCACACTTTTAGCTTGTGCAATTTTTCACAGCTACCGTGCACGAAACACACGTTCTTATTTAACATACGTTCGCAGGAACGTCCTTTTTGGCCGTACAACAGAATACATATTCGTCAAAATTGTTGGTCATATATTTTACTATTTTAATATTGCCACGAAACAATTTCAAGTAATGACAAATAGGCCACGAATTCCTACAAATCGTTGCATCTTCGAAAGATCAAATTCACCCCAAAGACACTCTATCATTTATTACCTCAATTTCCTTTCGAAATTTCTCCTTCCAAGCTCAATTTATCTCACTTTACGTGTCCTCTTTGACCCACGATCTCTGCCATTTTTCATTCTAAATTCGTGGCATTCGTGAGTTCGGTCGGTCTGAAACTTGGACCAGTCGCTCGGTCCCGTTGTTAATGTTATTGTCTCATTTAGGGAACTGTCAACGGTGTGTCGAGAGTTATTTTACGACTAAGGAGTGATAAATACAGAGAAACAGTCACGTACAAGTTGGAGTTAGTCGTTGACGTCACGTCGTGAACGCAGAAGGGGACTCGGTGGTTTCAGTTATTCGATTATGTTACATTAATCCACGTATTCCGAGCAGCACGATTCTAGCTGCATCGCTGCAGTTCCATATATCTAGTTAAGACCCTCTAATTCTCCACCATAGACGAATACATCCACCTAAACTCGCCATAAACTCTGTTACAAGGTATTAGGTTTCTTGTAATTGACGAAAAGAATAGCAGATTATTCCAAAACACTTACGTAAACACTTAAGTTAATTACTAAGGTGAGATTCGTTAGATCTTAGCTATTTTTGCTTTCGTAATAATTTAGGAAATATGAAGATTTGCGAGATGTTTCGTATATCAGTATTCACGTAGTCTTCTCATAAATCGTGTTACAAAGTGTTAAGCACCCTCTGATATGAAGAATTGGTATCAGTATCTTGAATGGAAAACTTTTAAGAAACTTTTATGCAAAACATTCAAGTTAATTGGCAAGTAGATGTCTTTTGGGTCTTCTTAATCTTCATAGTTTTTACTTTTGTGACAATTTGAAAAATATACATTGCTGGGTGTTTCCTGGACGTGTAACCTACTTTTCCAACTTAGTTACAAAATTCAATAAAAGTCGAATTAACTTTTTACAATTGACCGATATAAAATTTATGGCTTAAGACCAGGTAGATTCTCTCTGGTGCTTCCAGGTCATAGTATCAAACGAGAATGGTCTGGTCCGTGGCAGAATTACTATTTCGATATAATCGAGTCGCCCGTTTTTCGTTCAAACTATCTAGGTCAGCTGTCGCCGATGATATCGACGCCTCTCAAATCTCTTCCTCTCTTTGAGTATGCAAATACGCACAGTGATTCATATGTATTCATAGATACGTTCATACATTAAGATAGCGGATGTTATTTGCTCTTTCTCCTAATATTTTCGCACAGGCAATTGATGGTACATGCCCATTGTTGGCCAAGTAGAACGTTTGTCTTTGCTCGAGAATGAGACGCGTCTTGTATCTTCGAAACATAAATTCCCCATGTGTATTGTTCTGTCAAAATGACTTTACCTTAACTATATATTATACTTATATGGTGGACAAAATTATTTGGAAGAAATTAGTTCGATCTAAATACATCAGATCTTTTTATTAAATCTATTAAATTAATTTATGCTAAATAAGGTTAAATTACTTTACTTTCGATATTTTATATATTTTATATAATATTTATATATATATATTGTATATCTGTACACCTGTAAATTTTCCAAAATCGTAAGAACATTCACAGTCCATACATCAAATATATCTTTTAATGCTTTTTACTCGTTGACACTAAAACTCTTTCACTCTATTACATTCACTGTATTGACGAAACTGAGACAAGGTTTCATACGATTACTATTATCTGTTACCTATGAAGAGTATATTTTTTTATCATTCCCCTTATGCTACATACTTAGACGAAAAAAGGACAATCTTCCATTGGCCAGTAATACCATGAATTATTTGAAGCCAGCTGCAACAAATTGGCACCAAGAGAAACGAACGTATCCTTGCTTCCTGCACCCCCAGTATGTTGTTCGTTATGTTTCATCAACCCACCTCATGACCTTTATCATCCTGAATTATATCCTCTATTCACTCCCAACAGAACAGCATCCGCGAGCAACGTTATATTATTTATTGCCGCGATGTACGACGAATTCGTACCTTCGCGTTTTCACTCGATTCATCCAATTCCTAGACAGCATAATAGCACATTCGTTCAGCGCTTTCAGAGTTCAGAGTTCTTTCATGCATTGATAAGCTAGCGACGCGTAATGCATAATTCACGAATCGAGCCCACGATATTGCAATTTTCCAGCGAGCAGGTTCCTTTTTGTAAATAATGCGTGGCGCCGACTTCCGTTCCAAAGCCGATATATTCACCAGATACACGCACACGTGCACCATCATCTCTATCCTCTCTCTTTTTCTCTCCGTGGCCAGTCGTGTTCCCGGACACGAGCCCCAGACTCTCCGGTTCCCAGGGGTGACCCAGTTTCGCTTATCCCCTCACGGTCGTTTCGCACTTGCCTGGCGAACCTCCCTACTACCTACGGCGCTTGTGTACACCTACGCCAATTCGCTGGCCTTTCCGGATGCAGCTTAATCCCAGCCCCGTTTCTCGTTACGCTTTTTTTTTCTATCAATTTTCTTTTTGTGGAAATTCCTTCGCGTTTGTTTCATAGCTTTGTAATTTGATTTGTCATTAGGGTTTTGCCGATGGAGTATTGGATGCTGTTTCTGTTGGGTTACATTAAAAATTGCATAAGGCGAGGGAAAGAGAAGATCGCGCGAGAACACGACTCCGAGTTAAGACAGAACTGAAATAGATTTACAGTTACTAAATATTGTAACAAGTACTCTACTTTTTCCTTTCTTTTCTTTTTTTCTTTTTCTTTTCTTGAATATTTTATACGCATGTATATCTCCGCACAAAAGCTTATTATACATTTCTTCTATTTTGTATTTATCCGCGTCCATAAATTTCCATAAATGTATAAAAATTCGCAGTCTGTTTATGTAGTTTAAATTTAGTTTGTTTGAAATTCAGGGAACTTTAATCTGTGCCTCGCGTTTTTCAAACAGAGTATGATAGTATGACCTGCGGATAGTCGCATCTAGTATGTTGACTACTTGTTGAGTCTGACCCTGATCGGACAAATCTACTTATACTGCGCTACAGAATAAGCACGAAAGATTTATCAACAAACGGTAATCCGGTTTTCTCGATATATTCAGTAACCTCGGTCAGCTTCGTTAAATGTAACTTCTCTGATTCATTTTTCCGTCTTACGATCGATTTTCCTTGCTTTCCAATTTCTCGGCTGTTACGCTTTCACTCGCGATTAAAGTTAAAAATAATCAACTTTCTGTAGTCATTTTTCTTCTCTATTTTCTTCTTCTTTTTGACTTTCATTTACCTCCCTTATTCTCCAATTTCTTAACTGTCACGCCTCGACTCGCCGTTACAATTAAAAATATAATCAAACTTTGCAGTCAACTTTTCTTCTCCACTCTCGTTTATTCTTCCATTTTATACTAATTATCCTTCAACCAACAAATAATGCTTAGCTTACAGAATCAAAGTCTCCAAACTTTCTCTCACATTTGTTTCACATTTCCGCGTTACCATCGTTGACTTTGTTTTCCAATTTCTGCTCCGTGCGTATTCTACGCACTGTCGTAGTACGCGTTCGGCCCATGTTGCGCATGTTTTTCGTGCTTATGGAGGACGTACACGTGTCCGCCGTAGCTCTCTGTCCCTCGGACGATCTGTAGCTGCTGCACGGGCTCGTACGCCTGCTCCCTCGCCAGGAACTCTCCTGGGAAAAGGTCAGACAGTCAGAGGCCAACCTACGAAGTGGAATTAGGTCAACCCCTGACGGCCGCTCGTGCATGAATTCCTCGCTTCCCCTCCCTCCCTCCCTCCCTCCCTCCCTCCCCCGTCTCTTTCTCTGTCTGTCTTTCAGGACACGGCGAAGAGCTGAATTCACCTTGTTGCGCCTGTCGTATTTTCCTCCCTTCGCATCGTCCGCAGCCTTTTCACAAACCACCCACGTAGGAGTAGTTGATATTTGCCCATCAAGAAATAGGTTACGTGGTTTAGGGATGAAGAAATAATTTATGCGAAGGAAAAATGTATCGCTTAGATCACTTGCTTCGAAAGTAATGTACACTGATGGCTGTAAATGTTAGAGTACTTACTGGGTATATTGGAGAATTGTAACAAATTTTACTTTACTCAGTGTTTTATATTGTGATACAAGAGTCCGTGCAATTGTAGGAAATTTAAGGATGCAAATGTACAAAAATATATAGAATATCTAAAGCAAAGCATGTATATTTGCTATGATGTTTAATGGACGAGACAGATCTCTATATTCCTTTTATATCGATTGTAGTTGCAAAAATATGAAATCGCATCTATATTCATAGTTGCAGTCACGAGATACGTATGATGCGAAGCAAGTAATAGATTTGTTTCAAAACAAGTAGGATCAGAAGCAGTAAAAAGCCTTTCAATGTATTAAATATCATTAATTGCAACACTTGTAACAGCATTGCGAAGATACTTGTATTTGAAGAGAAATGTAAAGAATGAGCGAAGATCTCTCAGTCTTATATAGGTTAGTTTGACAAAGTTCCAATTAGAAAAGGAATTCTGTAAAGATTGTTTAGTTTCTTATAAATTTTCCAACTTGAGGAGAAGGTTCGTAAAAATGTATGAGCTTCTTATAAATGTATCCTGCATATTCATTGCTTCCACCTCTTAAACAGACGTTGAATATTCGTGCTCTACATTTACTAGAATAAACGATATTGAAGGATGATCGAAGATTAACGGTTAGCCCGAATGGAAAACGGTAACGCTGCTGATAAGTCGCGAGCAATTTTGTCGATATTTTATCAATTATTCAAGCGAATAGTTCATAACCGGACGAGATGTCCTTGGCCCTATTTGCTCCCGAGCAAACTATGATGCCCTTAATATGCTCGAAGGTTAAGCCTTGTTGGTATAAAGACAACCCTCCTGCGCGTAAGAAACGAAAGCTGATTATCAGTTGATCGATACCAGAGAATGTCTTCGTTTCTTCCTTCTAAACCCTCCAATACTTCCTTCGAAATAATAATAACCGAAGAAAATTAAATTTAAGAAAGCTTCAACAGAATTTTTGTTGAAGATTCTTCAGTTCTGACATTTCAAACTTTTATACGAAGGATCTTCCTCTATATTTAGTAAATAATTTCTTCGCTTCTTCCATCTGAACTCCAATGTCTTCTACAAGACTATTACAAGCGAAGAAAATTAAATTTCAGATGGTTTCAACAGAATTTTCATAAAAATACATTAATTCTGATATTTCAGATATATACATAAGCAATCTTCTTTCTTCGAATATACTTTTAATACGTCTTGTACTTCTTCCTTCCGAACTTGTTAAAATTATTATAATTGAAGGAAGTTAAATTTAATAAACCTTCGTCAATGTTTTCTCGAAAACTCCCTAATTCTGATACTTGAGAAATTTACATAAATAATCTTCTTCCCTCTTCTGTATACGTCAACATAAAGACTTCCTAACGAACTTCTTTTATAAACACTTTTTATCTTCATCTTAGCGAATCCAATTTAGTGGGTGTAACGGGGAAGGAAGAATACTTAAATTCATTTTGTCGAGATCCAATCTACTTTTCTTCGAATAAATATATCGAGATAAAAGAAGAGGAAAAAGGAAGATTTCCCTTGGACGTTGAATAAACTTGAATGGAAAAGAAACAGGATGTTTCGTTGAGAGAAGATAGAAGAGGGGTGAAAGTCGAGACTTGAAAGCGGAAACGTTCGAGAGACCGGTCTTCCGTCCTGTTATTTACTGTAAGGTACTATTCCACCTCTGTGTGTCCTCTTTTCGCCACTTTTGGGTGGAATTACAAAAGGAAGGTGGCAGAAATGCGATAGAGAAGGAATCACTGTCGTCGTTCTGCGTTATAACGCTATGATCGTGATAGAAATCAAAGAGCAGATGAACGAAATTATTTGTGAAAAAAGAAAGAGCAAGAAACGTCTAAGGAAAAACCAAGAACTTGTGGTATTATATTTTTCGAGATATAAATAAAAGTTTAAAGAAATAAATTTTTACTTAGGTTCTGTTTCTGTTATTATTATTTATATTATTATTAATTGCGAATATTTTTATGGAGCTTCGGATATTGTATATATTTTTGGAGATTATATGCATTCTGCGAATTCGTACATTCTTAACTGTTCCATAAACGCACAAAAATTTACGCTTTATTACAATTGTCTCGTTTTGATGATAAACTTTCGCGGCAAGTAGGACAACTGAGGAAAATTTTGTAGCTAATTTTTTACTTTTGCTCTTTACATTCAATTCGGGTGTGCACTCGGATACTTTTAATACGTCTCTTTAGTCCGTGCATTCTTTGACACTAAAAGAGAGAAAAGATACGCGTACAATTTTTTATACGTTCACGTGACTGAGATAAAATCGTTCTTCAATGTGCGTTTTACGATGTAGAAATATTTTTTAAAGATCTCCCATTAATAATAAAAGGTACCTGATGGAAAGAATATGGCGACGATCTATTTTTCCCTGCCCGTAAAAGCAATATATGTGTCCTACAATTTCCAAGAACTCATAAACGGCAATCAGATTATATCTCCTGAAATTAAGGTCAAGTTAAGCAAAGCATTATAGGATCTCTCTCAAGCCCTTGCCACTTCCTGGCTGGGGGTTGAAACAGGCCTGTTAGTCGGCTGCCAATCGCAGCCCGGCCGCTCGATCCAATTACTCGACCTGTCTGTTGTACTCGAGAGAATGCTGAGTTTCTCTCTCGCATATTCTCTGCTCAAAGTGTGTCCAAAAATTCCACGGAAATGTTCCTCGAACGATAAAACTGAATTAGAATTGAAATTAAGTAAATCTGTGATAAGTAAAATATAGAATTTCATAAATGATAGTATCACGAACGATATACAGCATCTACATTTGCATCACATTTTATTTATTATATTATTTACATAGTAATTAATTAGGTGCAAGTATATTAAATTTCGTATCATTTAGTATTAGTTTCATATGATTATATTTTATTGATTATAAAGTTTCATATCATAAAAGCGAAACATGGAACCTGATCAAAAAAACATCCTTCATTGGAAAGTATGGATATCTGCAAATACATTTCGCATCCACTATTATCATTCTCCGTATCTCTTGAAAAACATGATGATTCAACCTTGTCGCAAATAGAATGTTATCCAAACAATTTCGACACCCGTTAGACAACGTAGTGGTGCACGTTCGGAATATGGGTCATTTAAATTGATCGCCAAATTTCAAGTCCTATAAAATTGCCTCTGTCGATTGGATATCACCGGTGGTGTGACGCCATTGGTTCCAACTTCGTGTTCCCCCACCATCTTAACTCTTAACTGTGTAAACGAACAACTGACGATGCATATCTGTTTCGGTTTCGTTGTGTTTCGTTGCACACTACGATCTTTTTTCCTCTACTTCGTTCGCTTTTTCGAGGCGCGTGTTTCTCTGTTGCATGTTATTGTTTTTTTTCCTTGTTTCCCTCTCTCTTTCCTACGTCGATCCCTCCACGCTCGGTCGCGTTTATCGTGCCTGCTGAAGCCATGACATTGAGACGCCGAGCGTGTAACAGTTCCGGACTTTCGTAGCTAGAATAATCGAGTCTGTGCGACAGCGGCGACGTCGATCACTCCCGTATTCCCGGGGCCACGTGTTGCTTCGACTCGACTCGTGCCCCTTCGTGTATCTCCGGATCGCCCGGTTTCTAAGTAGAAAAGTTCGATTCGTGGTCAGACAGGGCGACGCGGCCTTCGAGACGCCTGCGGTCTCTCCCAGCTTTGCGATTTTTTTAGATTCATCCTTTTTCTACCCCCTCCAGTGTCTCGAGGCCCTGGGGATAATTTTATTATTGTTTATCAAGCCACACTCCATATTCATACCACCGTAAACCGTCCTCTTGTCTCCGCTAATTTACAATCAAACCATCATTGCACGGTTCCGTCGATCTCAATCGTGGTCTTGAATTATAATCCAATTGGAATTCGACTGGTTCAGACATAACTGCGCATGCGTGGACTTGTGTACGAGGACGGTGACTAGTTTGATAGCCATCTTGAATTCCTTTTTAATGGGTGTAATAACTTTAGTTTTTTTGTTATGTTATGTTATGTTATATATTGTATTTTTTTAGTTATTGGAGATTAAAAGGAAGTATTTTAATATGAAATAGTTGAAGACAGGGAAAATCTGTTAGATTAAAAAATATAAAATAGGTGATAAAACCACGGGGTTTTATGAGAAATGAACATTAATTTAGCTGTTATGCTAATTTAACTTAATTGATATTAGTCAGTATAATTCTTTGACGTTATTTATATATTTTGAATATTCCAAACACTTTTACAAGCTACTGTATACAGTTAGCTATATCGATAGATGTATGACCCACGTTGATGTATTCCGCAAATTGAAAAGCACTAAGTTGCACTAGTACACATAACTTAATTCTTCTTAACGTTAATTTTGAACCTGAGCACCTATTAACGAAAGCCAACTGCGCAATTCAAACTTGTCTCCGAGCCAAAATTCGAATCGGCTGTGCTGCCTATGAAACAATACTCGCTTTTACAAATCCAAACTGGAACCGAGGTTTTGGTAGAGTGCGGAACAGAATAATCACCAGTTTACACGTTTCTCTGTATAATCGATGATCATCTTACGTAATCGGTAATAACGTGAGACTTCTTATGCATCGTCGAATCGTATTAAACTCCCTGGCATCTGACCTCTCTCCCGTAGCAATCGCTTTGCATTGGTCCTTCCTAATCAACCTATTAATATCACAGTATGGCTGGCTTCGACAACATGCGTCGAAAGCAATCGATTGTTCCGATAATATAGATTGCGCACGGTGATTGGCAATGCCTAATTTTGGACTTGCGACATACGAGCTCACCAGAGTCTTTGTACCGTACAAAACTACGTGGGTGTACTCGAAAAGCTATGGTTTAGTGTGTAATTTCGATTCGCCCTTTGTGGATTAAATCGAAGTTCGTTGACTAAGAGGAAATTGATACCCAACCAGGATATTAATTTAGAACCTCTGTATACATTGTTAATGTTTCCTATTCTTCGTTTTTCTCCTTTGTTCCTCTTCTTTTTTCCTTTACCCTTATTGGTTGTATTGTATCCGATTCAATTCTACGATTTGTAAAATGGATCTTATTTTCTAACAAGAAGAATCAAAATTAAAATAATACGATAACTTTGGTATGTGTCAATGATACAATGATAAGGCAACTGGAATGAGACGCTACAAATGGCTTTGTTAAAATTATTATATAATATATATAATTAAAAACGTGGCATAAATTGAATCACGTTAAAAATGAGAACAGTGTGATATTTAGGCGTGGTGAAGAAAATGGAGTCTCAGAGTCCGATTCAAATCTAAATTATGTAAATTGAAATAATAAAAATTGAATAATTACATTCTAAAATAATTGAAATCCTATATCATTGCCAAATAATTATTAATCATTAGAAACTAGACAGTAAAATTCTAAAATTTAAATTAATACACTCATTATATCCATCTCGACTTTCCCTAGCCCCGTAGAAAAATTACTTTTAATCCTCCAAAAAGACAACTTCCAAATCTATCGATCAAATTGCTTCGCATGTAAAGCCAGAGTACCCCAGAGTGGGCAACGCATACGAGTCATCCGCTATTGCACGTACGTCGAAAATTCCTAATCATTGACGACTTACATAATCGCGGAACGAGCGCGCGCGCCGCGTTGAATTTAGTCGACAGTGGCGGCCATATTGGTGTCTGTCTCTGCGCGGCTGTGTCGAAAGTGGAAGGGACCGTTCCCGGTTCTCTCTCTCTCTCTCTCTCTCTCTCTCTCTCTCTCTCTCTCTCTCGATGGTAATCGACTCTCGACGATGCATACTGGGTATTGGGTGGGTGGGTGGTGTTACAGGGTCGTCGGTGGATGTTGCGCGGGGAAGGTGAGGCGAGCGCGCGGGTGTGGAGGGGAATGAGAAAGAAGAGGTAGAGAAGGTGCCTCCTAGTGACCCCCTCTCCAGTCAACTACAGGCGAGTGTAGAGCGTTCGAGAGCGTGTTGGAGGAGGTAAATGAGAGTGAGAGAGTAGGTTGGGTGCTCGGGGAGAGGAGCGAAGGATAAAGAAAGAGAGGGATAGCAGGCTGGGAGGGACAGGAGGAGAGGTGGCGCGACAGGGACAAACGGGCCACGACCGAGAAAACGACGCAGGAGCGCGCAGGTGCGCTTTCCTCGCGCGATACGTTGTTGTTTTACGAGACAACGAGAGAAGGCGACCGCGCGCGCGAGATACTTGATGGCGCGTTTACATTGCGATCAGAGTCAGTCTGTGGAACGACAGATTTTCCTTTACTTCCTTCTTATTCTTCGTTCGTTCTATTCCTTATTATTTCCAACTTTATTTTTCTTACTGTCATTTTGTTGCTTTTAGTTGACCGTACTGTCTGTCTTGTTTCAATTTGATTTACGCGTTCTCTGTTCTCTTGACTTATTATACGTATTCCTTAACCGATACTGGTGTCGTGCAGTGTATCGTAGACGTATTATTCCGAACGGTGGTGTGTCGATCGTCGTCGTTGTCATATGATGGTAGTGTCGCGAGAGAGCGCGAGTTCGTGTCGCGATAGCGTGTCAGTTTTCGCGTTACGTTGCGTGTGCACCTCTCTTTAGTCCGCTTGCCGTCGTAGCCGCGGTGTGTTGCGTGTTCCTCCGCGTCGTTGTGGTCATCGTGACTGCTGTGTCCCGTGTGTCCCGTCGCCGAACCGCGCTGCGCCGCTAACCAGCAACGATGACGAAAGTGCGAACATACAGCGGGTAGAGTGGTGGTGAGAACGCAGTCTGTTTGTTGGCAGTGGAGGAGGTGTTCTAAGATTAAGTCGGCCCCAGGTTCCATCCACCTGGCAAGGGAGGCTGCTGTTTCTTCTTTATCTCATTCTCCCCCTCCTCCTTTCTTTTTCTTTTTGCACATTTGATTCTGCTTCTGTTTCGGCACTTGGCAAGGTACGTTTTGCGTCCCCTTCGCTTCTCCTTTCGTCCTTACGATCTTAAGGTCGTATTACTTCTCTCCGTTTCTTAATTTTGTCTCTTGGATCATTTAATTTTTCGCGTTATTGAGTAATAAGTATTTTGTAACAGAGACATATATTATTCTTAGATGAAAAATTCATATGTATTGTATGTAATGATTCGAAATGGCAGCCTTGCTTGATCTTTTTTAATCGTTTGTGGTATTCGAACAGCATCGATTACGCAGGTAATTATCGACGAACGACCAACTGTGCTCACCTGACGTCACGCCTAATACGTATGACATATGTGCCAAGTTAAATATATAGCTTTAGATTTACATATGTAATTGTAATTTATACCACTCCGTGCGGCTGAAATAACTTCTCTCCTAGATTCTCGTCCGCTACAGTCTGTCAGCCGATAACGTTGCGTCTATCTGTTTGAATACTCGAATAACTAATACATACATTAATTAGCCTAATTGGCTATGCATATTTGCCCAGTAGCATAAAAAATAGATAGTTTATGTTTTATAAACGCATAATGAATATACGATTTATATTCTAAATAAACGAATACGAAAAAATTAATCATGTGAAAATCATAGTAGATGGATAATGTCAATATAATTATCTTAAATGACGCATTTAATGTTTACCTTTTAAGTGATATTTCCTGTTAATAACTGCATTAATTGTGCGCTACAAAATCTCGCTCGTCAATGAATCTTTTCAAGTCTCACGTAATCGTAAAAATGTCAAAAAAAAAAGCCTATTACGACTGTGCCCTTGCATCATCGTCATCGCCTCGAGTATGAGGACTCCATTCATAATTGCTAATTAGCGATCGATAGTAGCTGCTTTTGATCAAAAGGGTGAGCCATGTAGGGCGTTCCATTATCAACGGAGTACACTTTCGGAGATAATGTGTTCAGTGTTACAGAGTAATAGTTCTAATGCAATTTATCATTCTGTGAACAATCGCTTCGATCGCTTTTCTTTTCATTTATTGAAATTTGAAGGATAAAATTCGAATGTCTTACATTCGTGCGATATCCTTCTCTTATTTTGTCCTATATTCTTCGTCCAAAATCAATCGGCTGTTCAAGGCCAGTTCTCCTTCCTCTATTCAATATGGCAGTCGAAACATCTGCTTATATACCTATATTATCCTTTCTACATTTACCAAGCAGTTTTTAAATTTGAATGTTTTATCTTTAGTAATTATGATACATACTTTTTAATAACCATAACATATCAATTCGTTGTAGATAAGTGATACAAGAGTATTACATTCAGTTACTGATATACGCTATAGTATACGTCATGAACATTTTACGAATATCTTAAATCCATATATGTATAATATAATTTTACGAGTTATCACAAAACTACACTTATATTTCGTGGCTCTAATCGGGCATATCTTAATTATTCAAATTTATTACTCGAAACTACGTATTTCCACTTACTACTTATCTCACGATAATTTAGCCGATAGCACAACACGTGTTATAATTTAGCCGACTGCGAGAAATATCAATTTTTCCTACGTTATATTATCAATCTAAAAGAGGGGGTTAAATAGAAAATCGATCTCATTTAGAAAACAGGTCGGATTGATCCTTTTATTTAAACTTGTAGCAACGAATGAATCGTCCTGTATATGGTGGACGTCGATAAAAGTAAAAGCACACGTGTGCGAATAGCAGGAGGCGCGTGTGGTGGCTTTACTCTCTCTTCTTTCTCCTCTCTCTTTCTCTCTCTTTGCTTGTCCAGGATCGATGGAAATTCAGGGACGGTGGTGCGCCGCGCGCATTCAATAATTAGCGCTAATTATATTTCACGCGAAGGTCGCTCACGGAAACTACTAAAAGCAGCGCCATTTGTTCAACGTATTCGATAGTCACATCCACCTTGAGGATCGATCGGATTCCCGATGCGCTGACCTATATCCATCCGCGTAACCCCCGGATATCCGTTGCAGCGAAACGGGGCTACTGCTTCGAGGCGTGAAAAAGGAAATGGAACGCGACGTCACGGGACCGATCGAACCCAAACTCTCCCTTCTGTCATCTTGAAACGTTAAATAGAAGAAATTAACCCCTGCTGTGTAAACGTGGGTCTTTCGTGCTTAAGCTAGTTTGAATTATATTTAATGTATTTTATTTTATACTTATATGAATATATTTGTATTTATATCATTGTAGATCTATTTACATTCAATTCACGTAGATATTCGCTATACGTGGTCGATAAAAGTTTAAACAGTTCGAACATCTTCACAAAGATATTTCGAACAAAGGCTCGTTATTATCGAATAAAAAATTTACTGATGTAAAAGAAAGCGTCAAACATATCAGTTTTCGTAAAAAACAAGAATTATTTTGTATCTTTGAATGATACTGTATACCTTTCTTATCAGATACTTAAACTGCATGATAGGTGATCTCAATGATACGATTGTAGCAATTAAATGTGTCTGATACTGCAATAATATAAATTATTTCGACATAGTAGTGCCATTCAGGAACAAATTACACTATTACCGAATCAGATAAATACAATGATAGCGTTATTACTGAATTCGCCTTCTAACGTAACCTAAAAATATATCACACACGAGACCCACGTTTATAATTAAAGATACCGTTTTTATAGTAATGGTGAAAAGAATAGTATTAGTTATTGGTTACAAAGAGAAATCTAGTGACTTTTTAAAACGCAAAATTCCAAGAAACGTATAGGATAGTGAAATGGATCCGAAACACGTTTCCAGAAACAGTCTCGTTCGTGCTCAAGGAAAACCGTAGTAATATATCGGTTGCTTTAAAGCGAAGAATAATGAGAAATATTTGCTCCTGTGTTCTTCTTTGAATATTTTTGTTGAGAATTTTTTTTAGTAATCGTAGTTAGTTTTGCTGAACACTAAACTGCGAATTTTCATGCATTCATAAGAAAGTGCAAAGGATCGTATGCAGAGTGTTTCAGTAATACAAGTGTAAACTTCCAAGTTGGATATTTACGAAACAACCTGTATAAAAGATAATAACGAAAAACGGACCAATAAAATTTCATTCTTTTGTAATTTAATCGTACATGATAATGAATTGGATTCGATTTACGTACGTAACTAATTAAAACAGACATGTTTACCTCCGGGTCATATCTGTGAATAATTACATTCAAGTGTTTTCAAACGAATTCACATACAAGTGGAATTTAGTTATCGATAATACAAAGGCTCCGACATAATCGCTGTTATTGAAAATGAACTTCTATGCGAGACAGATATAGAATTTTTTTTATTCTAAATCTACTTCTGACAGACAGAGTATTGGGAACAATGTTACTCGATAGAGGTTACGTGTTCTTTTCCAATAAAGTCGAATATCTAATATCGATTCAGCCATTAACTTACGATTCCAAGTACATACATAAACTGTATCGAGAACTTTAACGACCATGCATTAAATATTCAATGACAAGCTGTGGTCGAGCGTGTCGAGTCACGAAATTTAAAAAATATCGAACGATCGATTTACGGGTTGGTAAAGTAGTTGGAAAGATCTGGACGTTAATAAAAAAAGTTCAAATTTAAACTAATATTAATTTAATTGTTTTTTATCATTCAGTTTGAAACGATATTAAATTTAATTACTTTTTTCAAGATTAAAATAACGTACGAGTTCTAAAATTCCTTCAATTGTTATATCTAGGATTGTCTGTCAAATATTTATTATTAAAGTAAAACATACCATATATACAATTTAAATACCGCTTTAATCTCTATATTATCATTGAAAACTTCGTTACAAAACATTATGTAATAGCCTAGTTTCGCAACTAGATTATCTCTAAAAAGCACCTAAGCGCGCGGTTATGCTTGAAAAAATATCGATGACCTTCGTGTGCTGAAATGAATTTCGTTAAGCAATCATACTTTATTTTTATCCCACCACCCTATATAGTCGATCATATAACAATACAAATATTTCGACGTGTTATTCCATACGTAACACTTATTAATTTCATCTATATATTGCTAAAGGTTATTTCCAATGATCGATGCATTTATGGTAGCAAGCGAGAGAACACGAGTTGACCTGTCTTCTCATTACGGACCCCATTTTTAGGATGGTTAGGATCCTCTTGCACAATAATTTACCAACCGCTACAGTAATATTGGTAGACTGATAAGTTACAGATTACAGGTAAAAATAACTCGTAACAAATATATTATAATTTGTAATAAATACATAGAAATATATCATACATTTCCGGATAGGTTTCAAATATAACTAATATAATCACGCTATTGGTGTCTCGTTACAGTGCTCGTGTAGTTTGAAAAAGTTTTATATAACGAAAATAATAAGGTCATAAAAGTTTTCTGTGATAATTATTCAAATACTTTCATGTAGCAGCGTCATAAAAATCCGCAGTCTACTAATAATATTAGTTTAGTTATGCAAGAGGGCCCTGGTCTCGTCTTCAAGTCTCGCGTTAAGGTCGTCGGATAAAAAAGTTAACGCCCCTAGACGATCTGAATGGTCCAAATAACCCTGGGCTTTTTCGCAACCCTAACACGCGACACATCATATGCTATCTTGATGCGTACACATCTACACGCATCATATACACGTCTATGTGCGCGCGCGCGTGTGTGTAAAACGATCGTGCATCGAGTGTGCCACTTTTCTCTGTTCTCCTCCGGTTTCGAGGTTAGGTGGACACACATTTACGCCGTGGCCCAGCGCCACGCAGCTTGGCACAGCTTTTTCGGCCAGCATTGTGTAACACGTCTGCCGCCAACTGCTGCTCGTAAGGCGCCTTTACAAGCGTAATGTCATACCGTCGGCCTAGTCGCGACTAGTTCTTCTCACGATGTCCCAGACTGCGGACTTTTTTCCGATCCCGCCCGCGAACGCGACCGATTCGAGTCACTTTCAGTTTGATGCACAGTGCTTCCATACACAGACAGAGTGAGGAAGTGAGTGAGTGAGTGAGTGAGGGTGTGTGTGTGTGTGTGAGAGAGAGAGAGAGAGAGAGTCCCTTTGATAGCAAAAATCGATCGGCTTTGTTCAGTTTTACTAGTAACACAGTGGTTGCCCGTAACTCTTTTAAAGGCTCGTTAATTGGTGCATATAGTCGGGTTGCCCTTATGTGTTCTTCTGTGTGATCTAATGTGATGTAATGGTATTTTTAAAGTGAGATTGATTCGTATGGAGGGCAGGAGGTTTTTCATAGGTGAATGGTTAAAGTATACTACTGATCATAAGTATTAGGACATCTACTGTTGGTTATATTCTCACAGTATAAGTTTACATCAAATTTTATCTCATTTCGCGATTCATATTATAAGACGTATATAGTGGGAATGAAGTAACATATTCATAATAAAATATGTAACTAGAAAATTAAAGAAGTGAAAAACATTCTATTTGTACGAAACGTAAGCAGAGCCCTCTTGGACACTAATTTACTAACTAATAAAGTTGTAGGTTACACTTTTATTATCAAACCTATTGGTGTTATATGCAAGAAAATTTATTAGTCTTAATAATTTATAATAATTTCACTAATAATACTAGTCCAATTGTGCAAAAGAGTTCAGGTGTTCTAATACTCATAACCAGCAATGTATGTATATAATTATTTGTCGCCTAGTGAGAAATCTGGTAACTGTATAATACCAGTTTGTATAGTAGCAAGCGTTGATTAAATCTGTGTTAATCAAATTAATTAAATAAGAATAGTTCATATCCGTTTTTCTCAGTTGGAATGCAGTATGTGACTTATATATATCCGTAGAAGAGTCGGTAGAACAGGTCAGTGGATGGATGATTCGTCGCGGGATCAACCGGTGACGCTCGCATCATTAAAACAACGTCACTGGTCAGGAGATCTGTTCCGTCGCCTCTCTGCATTATGTCATTAGAGTGGAAGGCAGAATCGATCGTTAAGCTCGTTTAACGGCAAAGTGGTCCAATTACAACCACCACTGCTCTCTGTGGCTTTTACCTCGCTTGAAAACTACGTTGATCGTCCCTGGATTTTTCTCACGAGCGTTCGCCTCGTTTACTTGCCGCCCTCCATCTTCTTCTTTCGTTTCCTGTTTCATTTTTACTTTCCCGATTTATCCGTATCGAGTTTCGATCAAAGCACGATTCGTAGAATCAATATTCTTAACATCGTTTCCTTTTTCCAAGGCGAAATATATATTAGGAATTATAGGGAATTGACTAGGGAATTAATTATTCTTCAAGACTTCTAGAGACCATTTGTTGTCTGAATTTCCTTAAAATAGAACGAACTTCTTTAATTTTATTTTTGATAGTTTTCAATTCAACTATAGCAAATTCTCGTGTTAAAGAGTCTTCCTAAATTTTAAAAGAAGTAAATAATTATAGAGTCATTAATCTTTGTCCCTTGGCACTATTCACCTCAATCGACGGTAGCACGCACGATAGAGCAGCAGCAATTGCTTTTTACATGTTATCTTCCATTTGTCTTCTATCTTTGTACGTCGCTAACACACATTAAGGGAGACTGATTCGGCGCGCGCATCGAGTCACTGGTTTCTGCTACAGTGCTCCCAAAATTGTCTTTCTTAAAACATCTCTTCTACAAACTAAAATATTCACCTACTCCAATAAAAATACAACTCTGTCATCTTTTTATGTTTTCCTATCTTTTTCCCCTTATCACAAAATAGAAAACACGGCAGAATACAAAATTTAATTGTTATCAAAAACAGTCAGATTAAACTCTAATAAAATCATCTGTAAAAATCAAATTCTTAACAGATGAAATCTACCTTTCACAAATAACAACAAGAATGGCTCTATTAATAGAATTTTAGTTTCCCACCAGCAGCCCATCCGCACCGTCGCTATAAATAGCGATTTGGTTAGCAAAGTATGTTAGCTTCAGTTTGTTCCTTCTTCTAACGTGCTTTCTAACTCGTGTTACACAAATCCATGAAATCTTTGAAACCTCAGTCGCAACTGCTATTGTTCTCTGTATTTTCCCTATCAACTGCAGACCAAAGGAACGATATAGTAGTTTCTAACGTTCTTTCATCAGAGCCTAAAAACATCGTTCTCTTCTCAGATCGGTTGCGGAAATACTGGTCTAAGCAGAAGGAACCGATATATGCGTGCGGATTGTATAACAGAGTCGAGATACAGGCGAGAATGTAGCGCCGTTTCTGCTTGCTGCTGCTGCTGCTCAACGGCTTACGGTCACATATCGTAGTTCACTGTGGCTGCTCGCTACAGCACTATGACTACTACTCTAGTCGTCAACTAGTCGTCGTGCGTGTCGTGTATATTCTCTCTTCCTGTGTGTGTGTGTGTGTGTGTGTGTGTACGCGCGTATGTGTGTGTGCGTATGTGTTTAACGTCGTGTCGTGTTTTTCGCGGAGAATCGCGCGCGCGATAGTTTGGTTTTCCTACTGCACACCTGAGTCGTATACGTTGATCGATCGAAATCAGTTTTCGTATGCCTGGTCCCCGTCAACCATCTCGCTTTGCCCCTCTCGAGTTAGGTTGCAACGGTTGATCGTCGCGCAAACACGTGTACCCACTTTGACTGGAATAAATTGGATCTGCGTTAATTGGATCGGTCGTTTCAAAGAGACATGTTAAGAGGTTATATCGTTTTAGAGAAGCATATTTCGATCGGTTTGTACATATGAACCTACATTTCGGATCGTCTTCGTTCAATGTTTAAATCTTTCTGTAGTAATTTATTTTGTTAGATAATCTATAAGTATAGCGGAGTGGTTCTTTCCGGTGGTTAATCATGATCAATCATAAGAACGTACATATCTGCGAAGATTACTCAATATTGTGAAAACGATCGCAAGATCTTGTCTTTCAGTCGATTCAATGTTTCGAGCATAAATATCGTTCCCAGTCGTCGCCGAGGTGTCGCTGTCGTATGTGTGTCGGACTCGGTGCACGAGTACACAGTACCGTTCGAAATACATCCACGTAAATACATACATACATGCCTTCGTATAAATACACAAACGGTCGGCAACGCGGAGAATCTCGAATTCCGAATCGATTTCGTCGGATAAATTCCTGAACACGCTACTGTGTGACTTCAAGGTCGTAATTGTGTAACGAACGTGTAAGATCTCTGGGCTGTATTCCGTGGAGCACGGAGCATGAGTTGCAGTTGCCACTGGCGGCAGTGCCTCGGTCGGACGCGGTGCTGTGTCACAAGAAGTTGCGTTTGTTTTTCGACTCGGGTTCGCGCGCCTCAGGTTTATCTTTAACCGTTCCACGGTCCATCTTTCGATTATATAATCTGGAGTAGTAGATCGTCAACTACAATAATCGACTCGACATCGGTTTATTAATCGAAATGTAGTCTCGAAACGTACAGTGAATATTTCGAGCCGCGCTCTCGGACATGATTGCGTAACGCATGTAAATTACAATTGTCTAGGCGATAATGTTGGCGTTGTAGCGTGTTCGATCAACGTTGAACCTTTCAGTGCTTTTTCTGCGAATCGTTTAGCGAATTCACGCACAGTTCGTCGCGTTGTGTAACGTTCAACAGGTTAATTAGACTGCACGCTATGGATCACAATTGTATTGCTCTGTCGGTAAAAGATCGCGGACTCTGGGAGTTAGTGATGATCTTTGACATTGTCGTGAAATATCTTTTATCAGTTTTTGTTAACTTTTTATATCAACACGCGATATATTGTTTAGAAATGTATTTAGTAAGATTCTATTGACAATTTTCCTTATATAGTCATATAGTTCAGTTAGTGATATATAAGGTAGTATGAGGTAGATAATTTTACATAGCCACTGTCGTTTTTCTCATTTTTTTGTAATACCAAGGTTTTTTCTATTTATGTACGTTATAATTGGCGGAAGAGTGTTCGTGATCAAAATGGCACGCAAGGTTCTACTAACGTTCGGCCAATATTATCGAAGGTCTAAGCCGCGAACATGATTGTGTAATAACGCGTCCGCGTCTTATGCCATTATTGCACTCTTAAACGCATCATCACGTAACTGTCCTCTCGGTAGCATCGGTGTCGTTCAAGAACTTTTAAGATGCTTGTATAATCGACTGATTTCGTGTATTTCTTACCGTAAACGACGTTCAAGTCAGCATTTTAATCGTTAATATAGTGTTACATCGATAATATCGTGTGTGATGTAAAACTTTAAAATTATCTGTAAACGCATTTTTAAATGTATAATTCATTAAATAGTCCAGAAAATTAGTGATTAACAAGTATTAAAGTAAGAAAATTAATTCCTTTACTGTGAAAGAAAAATAAAGAATTTAGTACACATAAAATAAAAATAATAAGTTCAATACGAATATCCAGATAATTTAAAAAACATAAAAAAGGCCACGTATCGTAATAAATAGTTTGTCCCACGTGAGGTTAATATTACGCGTTCTCATGACGTCACGTGACGTAACCTGTACGTATAGAACAAACAATCTCAACAAATCAGTTTCATCGTCACTCGTTGCTCATTTAAAAAAATTGCAATATTCGAATGTGATCCATTCAATATTTATCCTTCACGTGCTAGTGTGAGTTGCTAAGAACGTGTCGAAAGTTGTTCATAAAAGAGAAACATCGATTTTAATTACATGCTTAAAGGTGTTATATTAACTGCAAATAACGAGTGCGCCCCGACGCCGCCAGAGCGTCGCGGCACCGGGGACAGGCTATTATTAGAGACGTCTCTTCTCTTCATTTGACTTTTTAACGGAGGAAAGTGGTATCAGCTGACATCCCTTACATAGACGATTCATCGCAGAACACTTTTATATTCGACTATCGATATCGTTTAAAAATTAATTGAATCAACTAAACCAATTGTTCCATGATATATAACTACAAATATTTTTAATTAAAACTTTCATCTAAAAATTATACACCGAAAAAAAATCGAATAGCATGTAAACATAAAAG
This sequence comes from Bombus confusus, assembly GCA_014737475.1. Taxonomy (NCBI): domain Eukaryota; kingdom Metazoa; phylum Arthropoda; class Insecta; order Hymenoptera; family Apidae; genus Bombus; species Bombus confusus. Next base: position 3,695,307 of record JACXIV010000045.1, read on the forward strand.
ATTTTCTACAATGTCGGAAAGTGTTTTCCCGTCATAAAAAAAGGAAAGGAGAGAAAAAAAAATGAAAACGAAGGGCTAGTTCGCACGATGAGAATTAATTAATCCATGCTGGCGGTGTGTTAGAGCCATTGAAACTAGTAACGCGAAAGCGAGCGTTCTTTTGTTCCATCCTCTCCTATTGTCCTTTAACGTGACGGGAATAAAACCTACGAGAAAGGTAGCCCAGGTGCCGGTCGGAAAACAATTTGCCCGCGGGCTTGACGCGTTTCTCTCTTTCCACTGTCAGGCTCAATCACACTTTCCGCGAAGCAGAAAACACTTCCGTCGAGAGTTAAATTAACGAGGAGGAAGCGTGGCGCGATCTGACGTTCTCAACATAATCGAATCGTCCGCGCGCGCATCGTATTGTGCGCATGATTAAATATCGAAGCTTAAAACTGAGAAAATTCATATTTTCATGTAATCGCATAAGTTAATAGAGATAAACGTTTTAAAAGAAGAACATTATTTAAATCCATATCAATTACTAAATTACTTTGTGCCTATTTAAATTGGTATTTATAAATTGACGAAAACAGAAAGATTCAATACGCGCGTTAATCGAACATCAGACATGAGCGACGCCATGACAGTTTTCAAGAAGTCCCTCGTTTAAAAGAAAATATGTGCCAACGCGCTTTAAAGGGGTTAATTAAGGGAAACCGCGGGTGTATAAGTAGAAAAGAACAACGAAGGAGACGAACAACATAAGAGCAAAAGAGAGAAAGGGAGTAAAGATAAAGAGTCGTGGGCAAACGAGAGAGCACGAACGAGAGAGCTAAACGGAAGCGAGCCAATATGAGATTACAGGGCAGTTGGGGCTCGTGCCAGATGCGCGTTTACACGGGCCCTGAATACTGTAAATGCACTATCTGGTACGACATCTCTCCTGTCGCCGCCACCAGAGTAACGGTCACCGAGCTGCTGCTTTTCGGCGGTGCGATAAATTCCAAAAAAAAAGAGATAAAAGAGAAACTTTTCGATTACATACATAACCTGGAATGACCAACGCTCCTTTTCACCGGATTAGTTTTTCGCTTAAGAAAGTAACTGCAAATGAACATTTCATATTTAATCCTTCGAGTAAAAATTTACACTATTTCATTAACCCTGCTGCATTCTTTCGGTCATACCCGATTCAATTGTAGTTTTTTAATGTTAAAATATATCTTAAGTTTTAAACATTATTATTGATATGCATGATTTGTTGCTTCAATTTCATGCTAAAAATCTTCTTAAGGAAGAAAGAAGATTGAAATGTAAGAATCGCAATAAGGTTAAGAAATATCACGAAAGTACATTTTGTTTTTCACTAAAAGTAAGTTTCCTATCTTAGTATTAAGTCGTCCATGATGACTCGAAGGGTTAAACAGGTTACGTTATAACTAAAGCGTATTTTTCTACATTCATTTGTAACTTTAACTATAATTAGCCAATTGTCTCCGAATTATTTAATGTTTGTTAAACATATGAAAAAGAAATTGTATAAAGAACACTTCTTAAAAAACTTGCAAGTTCGAATGCGTGGCGTTGAACGCGATTGGGGAAACGGTTTGTAGAGGGCCGACTCGATTGTGTTTCGCGATGAACAACGAGGGTGAAGATCGCGTGTGTTTGTAATTTCGCGTCTCTATCCTCGTTTCTGTATCATCCCAGCTGAAAAGTCGACGCGTCGCCGCGCAGTGTCATTGAAAACATTGCGGAGATACAATGTCACGTTACGTCACGCTCGCGAAGACGGGATCAGGGAACAATTGGATACGCGAAGGAGCACGGAATTGCGTTGCTCGCAAAGTGTATCGTGTTCTTATTTCGGTATCATATAACATTTTGCCTAATACATCGAAGCTCGTCAATTTTATTTATAGAAGTTATTTAGTAAATTTCATATACCATAATTAGATTGCAGATTTGTATACATTTATGGGGAATTTGGGAAAGAATGTACATAATATACCAAATAGAGTACGTATAATATTCAAAGTAAAACACTTATTATAATATATCCATTTCTTTAATTGCATTCATAAAAATTCGCAGTCTGGGCATAATTAAATATAAATTTGGAAAGAGCACTTGGGAGATCAAAGGACTACGATCAAATGCTACTTTCGATTAAATTTAAAGAAATACATTTATTTGTACATTGTAATGAATCACTCGTAAATATTAACTTTTATCTCGAACACCAGTCGTCAGGGTCAGTATATCAGTTTGATACGATACCTTGTTGACTGATGAAGTATTGTTGATCTTCTTGAGTCGAATGATAAGATTCTTTCAGAGTCAGTACGAAGTATATTTTATTATTGATAAAGGAGGAATATATCAGCTTATAAGGTGATTTGGTATATTATTATTTGTACAATGGAATTTTTTTTAAGCTGAATAAATATGTATTGAGTACCTGGACTACTATTGGATTTGACGCTGGAACTACCAAACTAGTAAAAATGACTATCATCAAAATCTTTGTTTTTGCAATTACTAAAATATTTTAGTAGTTATATAGTAATAGTAGCAGTTAAACTTTAATTCTAATTAGCTATGTATAATATTGTGATTTTTTGGCAGAGAAGTATAGTAATGTGATAACAAATATCTTGCTATTTTATTTAAGCTGTATTTTTAATCTAAGAATAAATTTTAATCGAGGACGAAGAGAAAATATGAAATAGTGATAAAATTAGAAATAAATCGTATAGTAGTCCAGGATCGAAATTTCCTGTTTAACGACGCACATCATGCCAGAGTGTGCACGTCGAATCTGTATATGTGTGTGTATGCGTGTGTACAGCAGCAAGTTAAATTTGGAATGTAGAATGAGATTGCGAAATTTATAATCTAAAACGAGAGTATAAAGCATCCATAACGAAACATATACACATCTTGAACATATGTGTATACACATATACACACAAACATATTTTATCTTTGATAATGTTAGAAAATCACATTACACGATCTATATAAGTATATATGTATTAACTGCTACATAGCAAATACTGCACAAGCGAGGTTAAGTGAATAAAAGCGACTGCATGCTAATTTTAAATTAAGCCAGGTAAACCTGTACGGTTTTCCTCTTAAAGACCAGACCAGAGAATACTTGTATGCACGTTACATGTGGCTTATAATCTGGTTTGAAATTCTGTATCTCACAAATCTAATTGGTCTTAAAGTATAAAAACAGCAAAATATGATGTTAAATGTCTCTTGAAATTCTATCTATACGAAATATATAATAACTATATACAAGTGCTTCTAAATACTCATTCAATTTGTACATTTTGGTAAAGTTCACATATTTACAAATCGATCAAATGGATACTTACGACCGTATATTATACATACATAGAAACATAAATAAGCATAACAAATTCTGCCACAATAAGAAAAAACAAAATTGTACATACTTTATAATAGTACCAAATCTAAAAAAAAAAATACTGTGGATTTATCATCTATTTTCGCCTATTTCTGAATTTGTCAGGTTCTACCCCTTATAAAAATAATTTTTTTCAATTACCAACTGACCTAAAAGTTAGAAAATTCTTTAAGAAGGACATGTCATATTTTCCCCGTGTAGTTTTCATATCAATGTAAGCCTTAAAATCTCGTAACGACCGGTACTTAAATCTAGCGACGTATAACTCACGGTAGTCAAGAATAAAACGAGTGGAAAGCATCGAAGACACGCCGTCAATAATGCGAAATTCTCGAACGCGAGTCATTTTTCTGCGTCAATGGCACAATAGGTATTGTCGAGTTCATGGCTGGTGCAGATTTCGCGATAGTTACGTCCGTGCGACACAATACCGTAAACCACGCGCGATACAGACGTACGCACAAGATATGGGAAACCTGTTTGGCCCACCGTGGCGCTTGTGTCGCAATAAATCTCCGACACACGTTTACTCGGCAAAAGAATTTCTCCGACTCTAGTGTGAAGTCAACGCGCGTGATTTTTTCTGCAATATACAGTGGCTCACGAAAATATTCCAATATTTCTAGAAACCTTTTATAAATGTATTGTGTATATTTTATATTGAACATTTTGAAATTTCATTAGTATTATAATGATTACATTGATAAAGTTTGAAGCAAGACTGGGAATCTATATAAAAGCTATAAGATATTTATTCCAACTATATACGATATTCCGCAGGGATCACAAAAGTATTTAAACGATTATCCATTATATTATTAATAAGCTTTAATATTCACTAGAACCATTTTTAATTAGTTATTATTACACCATTTAACTTATATATTGGAGATATGTGTTGTATGCTAATTTTTTACTAAATACCTTGCAATAAACGTCTTGTTACTTATATATAATTTTTTAGATTGGTTTCAAATTTTACCGATATAATCAAAGTGTTCTTCTTTCATTTTAATAATCACGGACTTTCGAAATGTTTTATATAACACATAATATATACATAAAAATTTTCTATGATAGGTAGCCAGTCCCTCGTTTATTTTTTGCATTTTTGTATCTTTCTTGTATGTATCGTAAATGATTACGTGTTCTTGGAAGAGTTGAATAAAAGAATCGGTGGAGCGTGTAAACGAGAGTATCGGTTCGCGGTCGACTTGTTTTTCTTTTTTTGTTCTTTTGCTCTCGTTTTTTCCTCATCGCTCTCGGCCGTCGGACATCGTTTGCGCATAGGTGATATTTATACCCGTGACTTATTCGTTTCACCACTTTCTGGACCTTTTACAACTTCTGACACATTTCAGTAGCTGTCACATTGCATAAGATGCGTGCACCACTTGATGACTTTCTTTATTTAAGTTCATTTATCGCGAAATTAATTATTAGACTGCAGATTTTTATGCATGTAGGGAGCAAATTTGAAGTTGCACAATTATACAGAGAATGCGTAAAATATAATATGTTATAATATTTAGTAAATAAGAAAATTGCATACGCAGATTCCATTTTTTATTATATTCATAAAAGTATGACTTCATAAATATTTACAGTCTATTAATTATATAACTTATATTATTTTCGATTAATTATTCTTATATAGATCTGATTAGCGACAAGAGTATTCCAAACAAATTCCTCTCTATAAACGACATGGATCTTCTACTTAAGGTTGATTTCCATGAAAAATTCATAATTATTTATATAAATTCATCTGTCTATTTTTATGTGATTGAATTTTGAACAATATTTTCATATATAAGTATATGAATATCTAGATTCAAGGATAATGTAAAAGAAAGATTTCTGAGAAAATTTAAAACACTGTTGTCGCTGATATATTAGAGTAATATAAGTAAACCGCTATAAATATAACAGTGATATTGTCGACTACTATTATCTCAAATTGTCATCATTTTTTGTCGCTACTCATTGTAATTGTAATGACAATAAAAATCATATATACTGTGCCGCATCCTTCTCATCATTTCATTTCATACCGCCACCTCTCAAAGTCGTTGCTTCCCGGAACCTGAATATCATTTTAGCAAGTTATTCTTGACCCGGCGGTAGATATGCTCTTTTTCCTTTCTTTCCAGACACTCGCCGTACGACGTACATGAATAATTAATATGTATATATTTCATGCAAATTGCACGTTTTTATATAAACGATATTTAAGTTTAGTGTTAAATATACGTATTTAAAAACGGAAAACTGAGATCTATTTAAAAAATTTATTTAGTATTCCTTAATAATATTCATAATTTTAATTCTAAATTTTATTATAATATTAATTCACATTCTGAGACTTGGAAATCATCCAATTATAATATAAGAATGAATTTGAATAATGAATCAAAGTTAATCATAGTTAATTAGTTATTACTTATAAAAATTAATATAGATAATATGGTTGAAGAATAATAATGGCGGATGTCTACTCTACTAAAACATCTTATTTTGTTAATGTTTACTCTACACAACATGCCACTGTCAATGTCACATTGAAGATAAGTCATCCAATATCTGAGAAGTTTAATATAGAGATGGATTAATTGAACAAGGGATGAGGAGAAGAGGGGTAGCCAATATAGACGGAAAGGAGGGGGCAGAAACCAAGAATACTTCGGTTAAAAATAATCAGCTCTCTTACTATGGATGGTGAGAAATTTGGGAGCAAGGTCAATCGATAGCAGCGTAACTTCCTAAACATGTGTATTGCTCAGTTTATTTAAATATTCTTGGATCGTTAGCGGATGTGTATTATTTCTTTGAACTCGGAGATGTAACGTAGATAATTTTTTTTTTCACTCGCTAGAAATTTTATATCTTTGAATGTATCATCGGAGGTTAAACTTGTAAAAAAAAGAAGAGAGAGAGGACCTCTTTATATTGAAAATGAAATAGTAAGAGTTCATTTCTTGGATTCTTTTTCATTTATAATTCTGTCAATAAACTGCGGTCAAAGTTCCATCACATGCTATATAATATCTTGCTACTACTTCCTACAATATTGGTAAACTTTAGAAAACAGAATTTCGAGTAATTTACATTAAACTGTTAAAAAATTTAAAAGCTATTTTACACAGTATTGTATTTGAATCTACACATTAATGTTCTTGGAAATTGGAAATCAATAAAATAAGTTCTGATTAATCGACAATGATGAAAATATTTTCGAAAGTTGGCAAATGTAAAAACTTAACAAAATAGCTAATATCATATTAAGGTTAGGATTATCTTTATGATTTTGAATTATAAAATAATATTCACCTACTATACACAATAATACATCGATGTACTTTTAACTCATCGTTTATTATTATGTACTTCGTAATCGTCATAATCGTTATAAAAATACGTACACGATAGTACACTTAAAAAATCCCTAGCACCAGGAAGAAGGTGCGTTTCTATTATGGAGTCCACCAGCAGAGCTACTTGAAGAGGAGAGACACGTTTGACGTCGAAGACGTAAGAAGAAAATCCTTGGCAGAAGATTTTTGCGATTGGCATGTTGGCAGTGTTGTTAGCTGGTTGTGTGGCTACATTGTATATACGACCGCTATCGGCACTGCAATTATGACGATTGCAGATCCGCAACTGTGATTGAAAACACAACTTCAATGATCATCATCAAATAATGAGGACGAAGATTTAAATAAATATTTTCTAATTATCACATTAGTCCATTTCGATTGAGACATTTTATGCGTGAGGATTAAAAACTGTTTTACCGACCAACATAATTTTTAGGTTTATTCTATTTAGATACATGTGTCCATAGAAATTATTTCTTATTTAATGCTAACTTTAATTCTTCTCAAATCCAGAAATTTCAAAATCGAGTTAGACTAAGGAAACCTAAATTAAATATAATTAATATAACTAGTATAATTAAATTGAAAAAATTGTAGAACTTAATTTTGTAGATTTAAAAATTTCCTAAATGTAGTTACATAAAAGTTTATTCCTTAAAAGCTATCATAGTTGAAAGTTCATCTCATTTTTTAATGAAAAATTGGATTTAAACATTTCAAATTTAATTAAATAAATTCCTCGATATAATGTAGCAATATAAAATTGTTTTCCCGGTGATCAGGGGGGTAAAGTCAGACGAAAAGCCAGCAATCGGTTAAATAAATATATGCACGCTTTTAGTGTGGTGATTCACGGTGACTTACATTACATTGTCTGTTTCTCTCTGTTGCAGATCTGCCTACGTATCCTTTGGAGGATTACTGATGAGGTTACAGGGTGACGCAAACAACCTACACGGTTTCGAGATCGACCAGCATATGTATCTACTAATGAAAAAATTGGCGTTCTAACTGCATTACATGCGCCGCAATTATTGATTTAGGAAATGTGTGTATATTAAATACATTCTTTTCAAGGAGAACGTTATTATCAAGCCATCTAAGACAAAAATGATTGAATTGTTAGAAATTACTAATGGTCGATATGATTGCAGAAAGAAATTTCTTATATATTGTAATGATTGAGGAAACAGTACAATGACGTAAAACAAGAAATATGCATTCTGTTTTCTAGCTGATCGATCACTATTCATATTTTCTAACTCATGAATCATTACTAAGCATTGTCACTGCCATTGCGATTTTCAGATACATACTAACTAATAAAGGTATTTTTCCATGTAAAAAATAACCTTCTAAATATAAACTCCCAACCTATCCAATATTTCTTATTAAGAAGTACCATAAAAATTACCAGAATTGAACAGTTGTTAAATAAAATGATTGCTAGCTGTTGATTAAATTCTTGGAAAACAAACAAAACATGACAATTTTCAGGCGAGTTTGTAGTAGCCTTACAGCATTGCGATTGGCCAGTTAAGTGGGTACATATTTAAATAAACTGCTTTGCTCCTTGTTACCAATTGAATTAATTACAGCCAGTTCTTGTAATTAGACTATAAAGACCCATAATTCCGCATTCCTTTAATTGCTCACTCCTGTCTTTTATAAAAGTAACCATTAAAAGACAATATTTAGTTCATAATATAAAATTTTCTATAAATTCATCAAATCTTAAAAGAATAAAAAAGATTTGTAGGAAAAAAAATGTCTTGTTTTTTTGTGATGCTGCGCGTACAGGACGACGCCATTTTGGAGAACACATAGCCAAGACTAAATATGTGATCCAATCAGAACGCTCGCAGCTTCAGTGAACACGAGAGCAAGAGACGAAAAGAATGTATCACAGAGACACGTTGCAGAAGGGGGAATAGCCAAGAACTAATTTATGTAATTAAACTCGCGGTATTCCTGACCTTGTATGGCTGAATGTGAGCTGGCCGAGGCTGGCTCGAACAATGTAGCATAAGTGCGCTTGGCGTGGGTTCGTCTCGTGCTCCAATATGGCGGTCCGATGTTGCATAACATATCGCACTATAAGATGGCTGCCATTTAATAAGGGTTTGATTCTAAATAGATTGGCCCGATGACATATAATTCGCTTTCATCTGGTCGTCCGTACCGCGAAATTGCGCAACGCGTGCACATGAATACGGAGACAAAAATCGATATGTAACGAACGACAAGTGTCGCCATCGTGATGAAAATTTCCTTCGCAATCGATAATTTAGAGTCTTAGACGACCAAGAATTCCGGACAATTTGATTTGAATTTAATAAAAAATTTTGTAGAATATTAATTTTTATTTTATTCATTTTATTTCGTAAAATTATATAAACTCAGATAATTGATGTTTATTTACAGTTCTATCTAATTTCTATTGCAATAGTGAACGTTTCACATTGAATAATGTTAAATAACATAATATAAATATCTTATTTTTTTATAATTAATTAGAAAAAGAATTTATACTTTTTCTTAGAAAGTATTGAGTTTTGTGGTGATGATTACCCTCAAACATTGATCAAACGCAGTGCAAACAGCCAAACCCTGTTTGTCTGGACTCCAATCTAGAGAACTAACAGGTTGTGATGAAACAGTAGTGTTTTGTAAAAGAGTTAGACCACCGACGACTCCTTGACCAATGCCATCTGCGTCTACTATTTTTCGTTTCTCTGGATAATTACTAAAGAGTATTCAATAGTAAATAAAACTATAAAAAACTAAAAATGAAAATAGATATAAAATGTATAATTACTATTTCCATAAACAAAGGCTTCCTCCTCCACCACAAGTAACAAATATTTCACGATTTTGGGGCAAGTGTCTGACTAACCATACTGTTGCATTATGTGCCTAAAACATTATAAATCAAATTAAATGAAGATGTGATTTTCACATTTTAATCTTACCTTCTCAGTTAGATAAGCAAATCCTTTTTTAGGATGCTGAGTTTTTAAATCAAACAAATAAAACTTTGACTCCAAAGTGGTAGCTACTAATTTATTCATTGGAATATCCTTTCTATCAAATTCAATGCTACAAACTCCATTTTTAAGATTACTTTCCCACAAAACAGCCATTGCTTTCAAGTCAAACATTTTTACATCTCCATTATCGTAACCAGCAGCTACGACTCTTTCCTCACAATTGTATGAATTTCCAAATGCAACTGTCCAGCAATCTCTACGATCTTCACCCTCTTTAGGTTCCATTACGGCAACCGGCCGACCTTTCAACCTAGGATCCCAGACCTTAACACTTCCATCCCTAGAGCCAGTTACTAATTCAGGTGCTCCACATCCAATGTTCTGTCCAGCTACACCATCAATACTGTTTATAATCTCATCATGAGCAACAGTAGTATAAATTGGTATCGAAGGGTCTTCTAGGTTGTAGATGTTCAATTTACCCTAATAAAGGTGACTTTAAATCTTCTCTATGTAGGAATAACAAATTGTTAAAATTTAAATCTTATGTATAATTTCATTCGTTCAAATGAAAATATATCTTTTAAATTTTTTGTATTTTTCGTTAATACCTGAAAATCACCAGTTGCTAAATATCTGTCTTTTAGGCTAGACGCTTTAAAGGTTCCACATTTTATTGGTTGAGATCGTTCGATATCTTTAATAAGATTTAATTCGCCGCTGGAAACTTCATAGATTTGTATAATACCGCTACCACGCGGTCGTGAGCCCATAACCACAAATTTTGCGCTGCACGGAATCCATTTTGCGTCGAATAAAGAATAATTTACCGATTTCTCAATATGACAAATTATCTGCGGTTTCTCAAATTTATCCATGCTTTCGAAGTTGACTATACAACAAGATTACTTGGTTCTTAGCTAAAATTTATGAGACTGTGACAGATATTACTTTGACGTATTTGAAGTATTTGAAGTATCCATAAACAAAGATGAATAAGGAGCAGGGAATAGGAAGTATTGAGTACGGAGTTAGGAGATCACTAATGCAATGTCAAAAATGGCCAAAAAATGCGCACTCGAATAGGGACCTCTAGTGGCCAATGACCGAACTGTAAGTACATATCTTCTCCGATTCTCATGGTGGGAGAAATGGACGTATGCGCAGTGAGAAGGAAAGTATTGTAGTTATTAATGAATAAGATTTTGCTAAAAAGAGATTTTTAATTACCATATTCCTCTAAATTTTTAACTTTATTAATATCAAAAACATCCGTTTCGAAAAAATATAAAAGTTTCCCAAAAGCTTAATTAAATATTAAAAATAAATTGCTTCTTTTGTATTGTTTATAGAAATACAATAAAAAATGAATTATTTACTATGGAAATAATTAAACAAAATGTATTTAGAAAAACTTTCAATAAACCAGAATAGTTTAACAGCGTTTAACACTTTTGTGTCTCTGTTATATTCTCCTGACACAAAATTAGAAAATCGGTCCAGTTTTGGACAAAATCACGAAAATTTCAACTCTGAAAAATTCCTGGAATACGACATTATTTCCAAGAATCAGTGAATTTATGCTGCCTTCTATACTGTCATATTCTCTTAATACAAAATCACAGTCAGTCCAGTTTTGGTCAAAATCTCGAAAATTTCAGCTACACCCCGTGCAGCCTGGTACAAAGGCATAGTTATTTATTTATTTTATACAATTTTCCTTTATACAAACGTGTGGTGACGCCAAGTACATATAAGTATACACAAATTTTTTAATATATGTATATATTAAACATATATAAATATAGATAAAATAAAGTATAAGTATAAAATATAAAAAGTATAAAACTATAAGTAAACATAAGTGAGCTATAAACAACTTAGATATCTAACACTCTTGGAGAAGCCTTAGATAAGTTTGAAAATTGATATGGATCAAGCAAGATGAAATAATCTGGTGATTAAATCATTATGTTTGCGACGCGCTTAGTGAATGCCGGTTATATCCAGCATAAGTCAATGTGAAACATTTAGTGGATGCCGGATATAACCGGCGCTAGGCGCGAAAGTATTAAAAATGAAGAATTTTTAAATGTTACGTGGAATTCAGAGATTGTTATAATTTCATAAACATCCTATAAAACATTTATGCAAAGAATAAATATGTTAAATATAAGCTTAAAATTAAAATTTAATTCAATATTATATAAAATATAATATTTTCATATTTAGTTCAATTACGTTCCTATTAAGAACAATTATTCATCAGCTTCAGTGTCTTCATCTTCTGCTACATCCGTAACATTGGGAGCATCTAACTTTTTCTTAAAAAGCTCGACGTATTTTACTAACCGTTTATCAGAAACTACCTGTAAAAAATATAAATGTTTATATAAATTTGTAATATATAATTAACAACTGTTTGTATGTAAGATATTTACCATTTCCATCACTTTATCGATAGCTTCCTGTAAGTTCTTTTTAGATGTGTTATCGTCCAATTCCAAATGCAAATCTTTCAACGATTTAATAAGAGTTTCTTTGTCAATGTTGCTTGCTGTATTTAATACTTCTGCCAAAATGGAAAAAACGAGGCTATTATGCGCACAGAAATTCTCTCCTCCAGGTTTACGAGTTTCAAGCCTAGTCAAGTTTAATATAAACCTGGATACTTCATAAGGATCAATTTCTTGCAAGGGACTAATGTCTGGTGCATTACATAAAATTTGTAAGGTCGGTAAGTATGCTTCTTCTAATAACATGTGAGCATCAGGTACGAATGTGACAAAATTATCAAAAAAACCAGTTAGACATTGTCGAAGATAGAAGTCGCTATCGTTTACAGGATTGTAACATAAAATTATTAATCTTGACAATAAACTCGAGCTACTAATTCGTCGATGAAGTAACAATTTGCAAAGACCTTCCGCTGCAATTGTTCTTAGTCCTTGATTCTATGTTTTTAACAGAAAGATTTTCACATTATACATTTAAAATAAAAGAATATTAGACTAGAATATATACTCACTGCATTATCTAATAATCCTGCTATAATTTTAATAAAATTACAATTGCCTTGTTCTGCTTCTGATCTACGTAGAGATGTTGTTATAGAAACTTCTGTGTCGGTATCCGTAAATAATTTAGTACGAGATTTTTCTGATCTACCAGTATTATCGGGTACATTTTCTAATATATCAAAATGCTCCAGGCCATATAACAATAAAAGGTCGAAGATTCCTTTCAAAGCAACAATCCAAATATTTGGATTTTCTTGTTCCAAAGAGAATTGTAAGAACAACATCAGAATATGTTGTTTAGCTAATTCTCTGTCCAATATACAACAAACACTAACTGCTTTTAGTGCTAATATATGTACTTTATCATCCGGATGCTGAAAACAATAATTAAGTCATACACAATAATTTAAGATTAAATAAATTTATATTTCAATCACATACATCTAAACTATCAAGCGCTATTTGCATAAGGCTTTGAAGTGTTGGCGTTAACGTAGTTACAGACTGCATCATTGTATATATTATAGTTAGACATTTTATCATTGTTGCAGAATCACTCTTTTCTTTGATCTCTTCATTAACTATAGTTTGCGTTACTTGAGGTTTTTCTGATAATTTTACTATTTCCTCGTTCAATTCGTTTATTTGATTTTTTAAACCATCTGCCTTTAAATACTGTTTCTCTTGTATAGCCTGATATTCTTCTTCTTTTAATTCTAATAACTTTACCTTAAGTTTTGCTCTCTAAAAAGTACTTTTCATTAAGGTAAATAGTACAATTTTTACTAAATTTGGATTTTTTAATGTAATTTAATATTATATTGACGATACGAACTTACTTTTAAGTTAATCTCGTGTTGTTGTTCTTCCGAGATTTGCGTTTGTGTTGTAGTTTCTTTCAAAGGCAATCTAATTTCACTGATTATATTAGCTAGTGTATCCAGTCTGCTATTTACATCGGGTATAACGTTTTTTAGGTGCGTTACTACACATTCAACAAGTTTTTCAGTCCAGTAATTACCCATCAAAATATTGCGTATTAATTCATTCAATTTTTTTCTTCCAACTTCATCAGATAAATCGTAAGTTGTTACTATTTCAAATAACTGTAACAGGACAAATTTCTGCATATGATTCACCCATGTTTCAGTTTGTTGTGCGGATATTGCTGTAAGGAAATCGGAAATATAATTGCAGAACATTGATAATTCTGGCAAAATTGTTTCCAACTCTTCTGTACAAGATTCACGTTGAACATATTTTACTAAGCATCGCCAATACAGTACAGTTTCACTGCCCAATTTATTCACTGGTATTAATTTAGTTTCTTTATCTATTGGTAATTGTTCTATTAATGTATTTAATGTAGTGTTCCTAATCAAATAAAGATTAACCATTTAGTATCTCAAACAAATGTTCAATTGCACATATATGTGATAAATTAAATACTTACTTAAATAAAGAATCTAAAGCTAAAACAGATACATCTGTACCAATTTCAGCATCAAGAGCTGTTATTAAACTGATGAATTTACCATTAAAATGTCTTAACCATGATGGTAATAGAACATTTTGAACAGTTTTTTTAATTATATCAGATCTATCTTTTAAACCGTCATTTAGTAACTGATCTCTTTGCGTAATAGTTAAAGATCTTACTGTTACTTTACTAATGAATTCATATGCCATTTTACGAACTGCCTCATCCACATCTCTGGTTCTTCTCAATGCAACTTGTAAAGTACTTTGATTCTTTCCCATGCTCATCAATGCTGCTTTACGAACCATAGCATTTGGATCTTTGCTGGCATGAAATATGTACATTTTTATAACAGGGCATTGCTCATCTGTAGGATCTTGAAGTCTATGTAAAGCAAAAATTGCCTGAGCCCTAACTTTTGGCGATCTATCTAACAACCGATCCATCATAGAAGCAGTAATTTTATCACAGACAGCATCATCAATAAAAGCCTGATCGCCCATAGAATTTAATAACATATTCAAAAAATGACAAATACGAAATCTTACTCCTATGTCTTTTGCACTATGATTAGATAAGAGAAATTCAAACAAGTTAGAAAGAAATGGACACATCGGTTCCTCAGATTCATTATCATTTATGGCTGAATATAAACTAGCGGCAAATTTAGCAACAAATTCCAGAGTATTTTCAACTCGTGAATGTCGTTGTGCAAAAGTAAGTGGAACTTTAAAACAGGATATAAAGTAGTTCCAAAAATCTGATTCATTAGTCTAAAATTGAAAAAGGAATTGTTAGTAATTTTGCACACTGTATGTAAAGCATTTATATTGAAACTTTTTTAAATAAAAATAAATTAATTATAACGAATTTGTATTACAACCTATTCTTACCTGTTCGTAGCATTTTTTCAATTTTTTTAAATTATTCTGATGACAAGTTTTATTAAATTGAACACTATGAAATATTTCTTTTATATAATTATTTGTATTTCGTTTCATACTTATAAAATAATACGATTATGACTTGAAACAAAAATAGCGCCTGAGAAAACGATAATACGACATAAGAAACAAAAACGTTACAGATTCAAATATATTTTCCTTATTGGCTGAAATGTTCACATCCACCTTACATCTACGAATCAGAGATCGCATGACAAGGATAATGAAATGATTGCATTGAAACTAAGTAAGATGGAGCTACAACAATACTCGACTTTAGAAGCATTGGCGTAAGTATGGACTCTGAATATTAACTTAACATATGATCTTAACCTACATATTCAGGGAAATAATGTTTAATATGCATAGCTTGACGAGATTATCTGATGAAAATGAACCAAAATACAATCTTATATAGAATGTTTTTATACAAAGCCTTAGTTAAAAAGATTTCATATGTTCATGATAAACTTAGAATACATATATATCGTGTGTATGTATGTACTACTAGGTATTACCAGATATTACTAAGTATTTCTCAAGGATGAAGATCTGTGGGCATCGTACGACTATGTTTGACCTTCTGTTAAGAAGGTGAAAGTTAGATGCAGTGAGCGGAGGATGTTTATAAACATAACCTCAAATTATTTATATCATCTTTTTGCTAGGACAAATAAATTATAATTTTATAATTCATAGAAAATATTAAAATTCTGTATTAATCTAATAATATATATATATAATATTATAGTTTTAATTATTTCATATTTGAAATCAAAGAAACATATATTACATAAATAATACTGCTTTTTATATTACATCTTTACTATTAAAAGTTGGTATTTACTAGCTTTTATCTCTTAGATTATATATATGTATTATTATATTATATGTTATACGTGTATGTTGATCAAATTTTGTTTTTAGTAGTGTTTCCTCCAATAAAGTGGAAAAATTAATGAAATAGTGCATTCTGTTGATGTTGAATAGATATAAAAGCAAAAAAAAAATGGACGTGAAAGATAATAAGCAAGAGGTAATTTTTTTCCAACGTTAATTTATGTTTTAATAAATTCTTTAAAAAATTTCTAAATTATTTAAATAATTTTTTACTTTTCAGTTAAGATTTGAATTGCCACCTATTTGGCCTGATATTAGAACTGAATTAAGGGAGCATATAGAATGTTTAGATAATCTTCCAATGTACCATCTAGACAATACACAATGTTATTGGCCAAGGAAACCTGATATTCTATCTCTTTTGGATTGTGACTTAGCACCACTTGGTACCACATTAAAATTTGATCGTGATCCTGTCACTGGAAAACTTGGGGAGATGCATGAGGTACCCTTAAAATCTGCAGGTGAAACTGCACGAAATTCTATGTCTATGACTCGTGCACCAGGTCCAGCTAGTGATAATATCAGAGGTATTTGGTAGAAAAGATTCTATAATAAAATATAACAATTTTCTAAAACATTATGTAAATTAAGAACATGTACAAATTTAGGAAATACTAGTAATATTCCATTCTGGCCTGGTGGTTTTGATGAACCTGAGATAATAATGGATCCGTCAGTGGAGGAAATAGACTTTGAGAATAATTTAAGAACCTTGGCAAAAGGATTTAGTGCAGGTATAGAATTTAAAAGTGACAATTGTACTCCAAAAGAAAAGACGATGACTGCCACAGAGCAAGGACCATCAGAATTAGAGAAAGAAAATGAAATTGAAAGAATAGCAGACAAGATCAATTTAATGGCCATTATAAAGGAAGAACAAGATGAATTTAACTTCTGGAAGTCAGAAATAAAAGAAACAAAAGAAGCAAAAGAAGAAACTACAACAAAAACTTTAGATATGGAACAGGCAGCATTTGATGAAATTTCTTCGTTCTTAGAGGAAGCAGATATTCCTATTTTAAATATTTCGAAGAAACCTGTGGAAACTGCAAAGTCAAACTGGGCAGAACAAATAGATGTGTCTGTTCCAATAACTGATTTTGAAAAACGTATTCCTGAACTTGCAATGAGTTTTCCATATGAGTTAGATACTTTCCAGAAACAAGCTATTCTTAAATTAGAAGAAGGCTGTAATGTATTTGTGGCCGCACACACGTCGGCCGGGAAAACAACAGTAGCAGAATATGCTATTGCATTAAGTCAGAAACATATGACAAAGTAAAATTGCAAACGATATTTTGAATTATATTCTGCTTAATTAGCAATACTAATTTTGCTTCTTTTTAGAGTTATTTATACATCTCCCATAAAAGCGCTTTCAAACCAAAAATATCGCGATCTTAAACGAAAGTTTGACAGTGTGGGATTGTTAACAGGAGATTTACAAATTAACCCCAATGCTTCATGTCTTATCATAACCACGGAAATTTTACAATCTATGTTATACTGTGCATCAGAAGTTTTAAGGGATTTAGAATTTGTTATATTTGACGAAGTGCACTACATCAATAACGACGAAGTAAATAAAAATTCCAAATGTTAAAGTTTTATATTATATTTATATTATTATATATTATATTTATATTATTTTATATAAATATTACAATTTATATTTAATATTTATAATCATGATATATTTTATGTTATGTTAGCGTGGTCATGTTTGGGAAGAAAGTGTGATTCTTTTGCCACAAACAGTTACTCTAGTAATGTTGTCTGCAACTGTGCCCAATCCTTTAATATTTGCTGATTGGGTTGGTCGTACAAAAAAGAAAAAGACATATGTAATAAGCACATTAAAACGACCTGTACCGCTTCAACATTATTTATACACTGGAACTGATGGTAAAACTAAGGACAACAAATTTTTAGTGTTAGATGAAAGTGGTCATTTTCTATTAGATGGGTAATCAATGATAATTTTTATCTTTAATGTGGTGTATAAATTTTTAATGAATAATCTTATATAGAATATAAATATTATTGTAGGTGGTACAAAGCAACAAATGCGCAAAATCCGAAAAATCAAAGTAGTAAAAATGCTAAAGATGTTAAAAGGATAACAACACAACGACAGATGACTCCAAAACAGGAACAAGTATTGTGGAATGCTTTTATAAGTCATTTAAAAACTCAGGTAGGATTAATACTTATATATTGATCAAATTTTACTTATTCATCTAAACATATATGAACAATTACTTCTGTTATACCAGAACATGTTGCCTGTTGTTGTCTTTATGTTATCACGAAAGAGATGCGATATGAGCGCTGTGTTATTAAGAAATGTAGATCTCACAACTGAGACTGAAAAGCACACTATTCGAACCTTCTTTCAAAATAACATTCGGCATTTAAAAGGCACCGATAGACAATTGCCACAAGTGCTTATGATGCAAGAATTATTAGAAAGTGGAATTGGTATCCATCACAGTGGTATATTACCTATTTTGAAAGAAATAGTGGAAATGTTATTCCAAACTGGAGTTGTAAAAGTCAGTTTTCCAATATACTATATTTTCTTCCTAAATTTCATAATGTATTTATTATTTTTAAATTCTAAAAATCGGCACCTTTATGGTCTTGCAGTTACTATTTGCAACAGAAACATTTGCAATGGGTGTAAATATGCCAGCACGCACTGTGATTTTTGATTCTATAAAAAAATATGACGGTACCAATTTTCGAATACTTTATCCTTCTGAATATGTACAAATGGCTGGTCGAGCTGGTCGTAGAGGTCATGATACAGCTGGAATGGTTATAATCATGTGTCGAACATTGGTGCCACATTTTAAGGAGTTACAAAATATGATGTGTGGTCAAGCTCAGAACTTAGAATCTAAATTTAAAGTAACATATTCCATGGTTCTAAATCTGAGAAGGCTAAATGAGTCAGTAACAGTTGAAGCAATGATGCGAAGATCTTTTAAAGAATCACCAGTAGTTAAAAACCAAAATAATTACAAGATACAATTGCAGAGATTGGAAAATGAACTATCAAAATTGCCACCATTAACAGATTTACAGAAAAAGCTATCTGACTTTTATCGACTAGCTGTTGAGTATCTAGAATATCTTAAGTGTCTGAAACCCTATTTTTATGAGAGTCAGAAAAAAGCATCAAGATGTTTAACGTGTGGTAGGGTATTGTTGATATCATATAAAAACCATTATAATAAATTAGCTCTATTATTGAACACCGTTCAAAATAAAGGTAGTAAACAATACAGGGTATTAGTCCTTAAAAATTCTGATACAACAAACACTGTCAAGGAAACATCATTGGAAAAAGAAAGTCAGAAAGTTAAAAAATCCGATAAATGGTACGATATTGTTGCTTTAACGAAAAAAGGAATATTTGTACCAGTTGGAGTTCCATCAGATGAAGTGCTAAATATAGCTGCATGGAATATATTGGAAATAACACGTTGTGAAATTAGAATAGATTGCAATTTAGTTTTGGCAAATTGGGAAAAAAGACAAATATCAAGATTTAAGTAAGTAGCATGAAGTTAAAATTAAGCGAAATTAGATCGCGTTTAATTTATAATTTAAAAAACATCTAAACTCTTGAATTATTTTTAGAGATGATGCTCCCAGTCAGACTATGCAAACAGCTATAGAAGAATTAATGACATTATCTCTTAAAGCTTTTCATAATTCCAATGTTCTACAACCATATGTGCAAATGAGAATAAACTATGATGTCGATATGAAATTAAATCATTTATGCGAATTGGAGAAAGCTATGTATGATATGAATTGTACAGATATAGTAAATTTCGAAGAGCACTTTGAAGTTGTATATGAACGAAGTGAATTAGAGAGCGAAAGAAATAAACTACAATTGAAACTTAGCGATGAAGGATTAAGTTTGTATCCAGAATATACAAATGCTGTTGCACTTCTTAGAGATTTGGGATATATAGATAATGACGAAAGAGGTTTGTCTTCTCTCAGATTATCAACACGAATTAGTTACATATAATAATTTTATCTTGTTTTTTATAGTTGCATTAAAAGGTCGTGTTGCTTTACAAATGGGAAATAACGAATTACTAATCACCGAACTCATTCTTAGAAATGTGTTAACTGTACGTCAACCAGCTGAAATAGCAGCATTGTTGTCTGCTTTAATATTCCAACAACGAACTGATGTTGAACCAAATTTAACACCAGAATTAAAGAAGGTATATATATTTTCTTGATACGAATTAACTTTTTACTGTGACATTTAAAAATTTTTTGGTTACAGAATTGCGAAGTAATAAAGCAAATACATGCCGAATTAGAAGCTTTAGAACAACATTATCAGTTAGTAACATTGCAACCACTAAACTTTGGTTTAGTAGAGGTAGTTTATGACTGGGCACAAGCAAAGTCATTCGCCGAGATTATGGAGAAAACGGATGTACAAGAAGGGATCATAGTACGATGTATCCAACAACTAAGCGAAACATTACGAGATGTAAAAAATGCAGCCATTACTATAGGTGATCCTGTTTTAAGGGAAAAAATGGAAGAAGCCTCTACTGTCATTAAAAGGGATATTGTTTTTACTGCATCTTTGTATACTCAAAATTAATTCTTTAACAAACCTATGTATAATTTATTTAAATGTGTAAATGTGCAGAATATTTTCTACTTTGATCAATGAGATACATGTATATTTTTATAATTTATACACCGTTTATGAATCATATGCTATTCGAAAAATGTACAGTATAATATTTCTTTACCATAGATGTAAAGTGATGAAGTTTAGTTTGGTCTGAAAATTATATTTCTTTATGTATAGACATATAATAAGAGTACAAAGTAAAGGAATAAAATTGTTATTAATATTGAATAATTCTTTTAATTTACAATGCTTATTAGTAAAAAATATCCTATATTTTATTTTCAGATATTATAGTGCACGCTGTTCTGTGTTATTAAGATTTCCTTGACCTTTATTTGTCTCAGAAATACAGGTCCATTGACCTTCTGTATTTTCACGCCAAAGGGATACTTTATTATCTCCACCACTAACAGCTAATATACCTCCAGTTAATGACCAACTAACATTCCAAATGACATCGTCGAAAACATTAAGAATGGTTGGTGTCCAACTAGTATAATCATTGGAAGTCCATACAATCACACGACGATCTTGTGAACAGGAAGCCAAAGCTGCTTTGGATGGTCCAACTGCAGGTGCCCATGCAACATCCCTTATCTGTAAGAAACAAAATATTAAATTACTATTCTTTTAATTTATATTTCTAAACTTGAAAAGTGGCAAATGTATTACCCAATCACTATGTGCTTCAAGTTTGTCTTCTTCGATCCACCTATCACCTTCTTCTTTCCAAATTTTAACTAAATTGTCACAACCTCCTGTGGCTAATCTCTTTATTGGTCCATTTTTTTGTGTTCCACTAGCATCAAAGCTGGGTTCAATAGCAGGACACCAACTCACCGCATTGCATCCAATGGTATGGGCATTTGTAATTTTTTGTGTATCCCATGTATCTCCATTATTAATAAGTATGGACACTGAACCATCAGAACTGCCACAGGCTAAGATTAAGCCAAATTCATGTGGTGCCCAAGCCACTGAGTTAACAGAGGAATCATGACCATTGTGTTCATAAATCTTGGTCCATTCTCCTAATTCCTTCCAAATGATTACTTTTCTATTGCAAGAAACAACGTACAATAATTTCAAACCAGAATAGTTCGTTTTAATATATTACAATTTCTATGAAAAGGAATATATTTTATATGTTTTTATACAAAGGATTGTAACATACCGATCGTAACTACAAGACGCTAAAAGATTTCCAAATTTAGGATGTGCCCAAGTAACTTGCCACACAGGTCCTACATGACCCTTAAGATCGGCTACTAAACTTTGTGAACCATTTTTTAAATCAAAGATTTTAACCGAGTTGTCACTGGAACAAGTTGCTAACCTCAAACCGTAATAATCCATTTCTGCGTCATGAATCATATCTTCATGACCGGTATCAACCGTATTCAAAACTGATACCATTTTTATAACACTTTTTGTTCAAATTTTGTTAGTTATATTTTGAAAATTATTAAGTGATATACAATTGTAGGAGCGACAAAGAGGTTATGTTACCCTGGTTATTCAGTGCCTGTCACTTACGTGGAAGCATGTGCGCACTGGCGGTTAACGCACAATCACTTTGCGCAACTCGTGTGTAAATATTAGTGCCGTTATAACTAAAAACTGAATATAAATTCTTTTTTGTGATTTTATCAAAATTATGAGCAATATAAATATTTATTGTATCTTTATTATAAACTAAACACTACGACTTTATACATAAGGACTAATAGCCTTTTTTATGTAATAAAGTTTTTTTATTTATTTAATTTCTTATATCAAATTGGAATTAAATTTTATTCGTATTGATTTATTATAATAACATGTAATAATTTATATATTTTCACAATGTCATACTATATATCTTAAGTTTATGCTTAAATATTAATATTCGTAAATCATATTCCATATTTCCAAAAACCAGAGCAGAATTATATTTAGAATAAAATGATTTAAACTTAACACGGTGCATGATCATGATAAAACTCGTAATTGGGTTTGTGATCCATTTCAAAATGATCATGTACAAATATTTAACCCGTTACCAAAGAAAACAAAGTATAAACTCATCATTCGTAAAATACGCTGCTGGATAACGGAATCGCTTTATGTTCATTCTTTCATTCGTTCTTCAATAGGTAAAGGCTTTTAAATTCGTTCGTTTTTGTTCTATTAATGAAATGTTATATTATATTATATGTACTTTTGGGAATCTTTAAAATTAGAAAAATTTAAATAAAATAATAAAATGAGAAAGAATTTTAGTTATATATAATATTTAGTCATAATATTCAGAACTTTTTTACAGATAAACTAACAAGTTAATTTGTTATAACGATGTTCCATTTCTATTAATAATTAATATAGAAATCCCATTTAATATTATTAAAATTTATCCGAAATTATACATACAGTAAAATATTTATAATATAAGTACATTAATAGAATATAAATGAGATAGACGACAGGGATTGATAGCTAACATAATATGCTGGTCATTATCCGATTGATTTAATCTAAATCCATTACGGTTTAATTGACGAATATTTTCACTCTAATTACAATCTCATCTTAATATAAATTATACCGATTTGATGTTCAATTTCATGGATATTTGGGTGACATCCATCATTAATTTATCCCAACTTTAACCGCCACAGTGTTCCGGAAACACGCAACTCAGAACACATGCTTACTGCGTGTAACGTCCTTACGTACAGAAACGTCATTAGTTCATCATAATTCACGAAACTGCGGAGCAACATAACATGGTATACGTTCGTGCAAGCTTGTCCCTTCCGGCATGCCGATAATGACAAGGCTTCTGGCGTTGCGTTGATAAGATGGATAATTGATATATGTTTCCCGAGAACACACGTACATATGTACATATACATGTGTACTTTCTTGATCCTATATACGTACATATAAGTGCATATATACATGTATGTAACGTTGTGGGATACTATAAAATTTTCAATATGCTGCACGGTCGAGTAACAATTACTGTTACCGCTAATTACGTTTACTCGTATAGGAGGTAATGAAATCACGGCTGGAATTGTTTATTGATCGGGTAGTAGGCACTGCGTAGATCCGCTGTTGATTTATGTACAATAACCAGTGGAAGACGAAATGAATTTGATAGTTCCGTTGTTTTATGTTGATCTTTCGCGCTCCAGTAACTTCCAATCGTACATACAGTAGCTCAGGAAAGCATTTGAACACTTAACATAGCAAACTTTTATGTATATATTGTATATTTTATATGTATAAAACATTTTGAAATTCTATTATACGATTATCATGATTATATTAGTCTTTGAAATCAAACTAAAAATGTATATAGAAATTAGAAGATTAGATTTATAAAAAATTATTCACCTTAAACATATAAATGCAAATATTTTTAAATATCTTGTAGTTTCTATGTATGTTTTAAAACTTGTTTCAAACTTTAGTAATATAATCATGATAGTAAGGTCTCATTATGATACTATTGAAATTTCGAAATTTTTCGTGTAACACACATGATATATGTTTGAATATTTTCATAAGCCTTTGTATGTATGTATGTCTGACGAAGAGAATATATACGAGAATATATACGAGACCATAGGCGAAGTGTACAATAGATCTATCACACACAATACGTCTTTTTGTCCCACGTGACTCTGGACCCCACTTATTATTTTAGTGTGATTTTCAATGTAATCAATGGAGTAAAGAAGTGGTTGCAATTAAAATTAAACATTACGAAATTACAAGTAAATTCCCAAATTCAAATTAAAATTCAAATTTGAAGTCAAATATTCAAACTCAAATTCTTTTCAAATCAAATTTTTAATATGCTTCATGTGTTCACAAAACTTATAGCACTTGACGTTTGCTAAGAAAACTCTCGAAATAGTTTAACGAATCTAGTGATATTAATTTCTAAGTTATTTCCCAAGTTATGTATTTTCAAAACTATACTTCATAACTAAGATAATGGTGTTGACATTGAAAGCTATGGAGAAGGTATTGTATCAGGGCCCTAAAAGTTTGCTACTCGTACCTGGCGCAGGTGTAGCATATACGTATATAAAGCATTCATGAACTTCTCTTGATTCAACTGAAATTGCACTTACCACTAACATATGTGCATTACGCAGCGTTACTGCGTAACGTGACTTTGTCGCGTTGCTCTTTTCCAATGAAACGTACTAACGTTAAAGATAGTGATTATTTATTAAAATTGCATTATTCAAATTTTGCAGGATGCTGATGAAAATGTAGGTCTCCGTTCTCCGGATTTTTATGGATGGATCGTAAAAGATATATAACGTTGTAACTGTATACAGGCTTTTTAAGAAATGACGCTCGCGTCTCGAGCAAAGTATTTATGATATATGTAGGTATATGCATCAATCTATTTTATTAAAATAATACAACATTCTTTTCTATTCCAGTCGCATAGAATGATTAATACTTCTTAAAGAAGTAAGTGAATTATTGAAAAATATAAATAAATAATTTACATGTAGTTTTATCGAGACACGAAAAATATATTAGAATAATAAGTACTTTGCAGGAGTTTAAGAAATAAAATTATAGAGTCCAAGAGGAAAAAGAAATGACGACAATATTAATCAAATTTTGTCATAATTACAATATTAAAAAACAGAATCTAATAACGTAAATTGACAAGAAAAAGAAAAGAATGAATAAATGAAACGTGAGTCTTTAATTAATTAATCTATAACTTTATATAATTTTTAATATTAGAAATCTACGTAAATTAAAAGTTTTGTCATAATTACAATATTAAAAAACAGAATCTAATAACGTAAATTNGACAAGAAAAAGAAAAGAATGAATAAATGAAACGTGAGTCGTTAATTAATTAATCTATAACTTTATATAATTTTTAATATTAGAAATCTACGTAAATTAAAAGTTTTGTCATAATTACAATATTAAAAAACAGAATCTAATAACGTAAATTGACAAGAAAAAGAAAAGAATGAATAAATGAAACGTGAGTTTTTAATTAATTAATCTATAACTTTATATAATTTTTAATATTAGAAATCTACGTAAATTAAAAGTTTCTTTAAAATATCGTATGCTGTTTCGTAATAATTTTCCGAAAAAAACTAGAAAGGAAATCAACGTAGTTAATAGCCAAGAAAAGATTCGAATGGTTTCGATATACCAATAGCGGTAGACGTTGTAGGTAGTTTTCCCAAGGTTCGTTAGCCCAACAACCGAAAAATTTGACCTCGTACTCGAGAGAGTGGCCGGTTCGTACGGAAATTCAGGGCGAAGGTTCCAGAGGTTCCGGTTACGATACTCGCTACAGGTCGTCGCCGTGTATACGTTAGTATCGCGGCAAGATCCGGGCAAAGGAGTATCAGGAAGAATGGAAAGGGGAATGTCGGTCACTGGGCCTTTCCTTGCGATGACGGTACTCCGTTTAGCGCCTCGGGGCCACCTAGGAATGTTGGAATGGCACACAACTTGAAAAGTCTCTCGTCTTTTCTCTCCCTGCTTTCCTTTCTCTCTCCCACTTCGTACCCTCCTACTTCTCTAAATTGGTAACGTTCGCGTCTGCGTTTGATGCGACGTACATCTTCTTTTGAATACGCCATAAAATAAATTTGATGCACGAAATACAACGTAGATCCGCAGTTGATTGAACATATAGATTATGAATACGTTCTACGTATAGTTTATAATTTGGTTCATGATTTATTTATAGGATCGGAAGTTGTCGTTCGAGGTAGAATTTTATAATTAATATTTTTTACTCTTTAGAAATATTTTCGTTCAATCAGTATTCCACTACGAAGGTAAATGATATTAATTAAACATTAAATTTCCATTTAAATATCGTTTAATCAAATACCAATCTCTTCTGCCTTTTTATCTTTTCTTCTAAATGTGTATTGAGGTAGATTCGTTTCCTTTTGCATTTCAATATTATCGTGCTTTGACATGCCAAAAAGGGCTAAACACAGAGAAGCTTTTAAATTTCAGTCAGCTTCAAAGCGCCCCCGTTGTAGCTTATTTACCGCTCTCTCCGCAAGTGTTACACTTTTTCGGTAGATTACATAAAAACCGAGAGAGTTCAAGCTCGTGTTTAGGTAGCTAGTGCCGCTAAATCTCCAATGGCTTCCCCTCGAATTTTCTGTTTTTGAAGAAATCTCATAGAAAATTCTAAAATGTGTTCCAATCTTTCCAACGCAACCGGTAACGCGCAGAGGAAGAGAAGAAGTGGTCCGTCAGAGGAAGAGGAGATTCATGGAACGTTTACGCTTGCCAAACAGCGCCGTTTCGTTTGCACGTTTGCAACGATGGGAGCCGGTGAACGAGAGCAATGGACGGTCGTGCGAAACGGCAAAGCTAAACGGCAATGCGAAACGGGCGCGGTTCACTGCATATTTCCATGGCGGTTATAGCCCAGGATATCGCGCGAGTACCGTAAAGGTGAAGAAGCGGGTCGTTGCCGGATCGAATTCCGCGCGTACCAGCTCGAATCACATTAATTTTCAGCGTGTGCGCTAGAATTACACCGGATCCTTTCGGTGAGAAGAATGGAAGGTAAGAAAGATGGGTGGTGCTCAGTTTTACCAGTGCCTATCTCCTCTCTCTCCCGGCTTCTTACCGTGTTGGTTCGCCTCCCTGCGGATGCGGCCGTTGCAACCGCACTTTTTCGTGTCTACAATCTATAGGCAATACTACGTGGAGTACCGTAAAGTTGGAAGGAGCAATACGTTCCAGAATCGAATTCCGGACGTGTCTGTGCGAGCCACATGAATTTTTCCCAAGGCTCCTCCCGCTGAGTATCACACCGACTATTCTTGAAGGAAAAAAAAGAACGAAAGAGAAGGAGTCGAGAAGGAAAGGAGCGGAGAAGAAGAAATAGGAAGTATCGAAGTAGGAGAGACTAAGAGGGACATGGATCCATCGTGATACACGAAGAGATCGAGTCTTTCGTAGGCAAAGGCCGTTGACTGTGACGCAGTGTAATTCCGGATGGTTTTGGGTCATCTGGTCGATCGATGACCCGTTTCATCTATTATTGAAATGTAAGCATCGAACGTATCATCATCAAGTTTTACCTTTCAGGTTGACAGAAACAGAACCAAAACGTATGGAACGTTTCATGGGAAGTTGGTTGATCTACAGATATTTGCAGTCTGTCTCTGCGTGATAGAGAAACGGTTGGCGTGATCGATATTTTAGACAGGCTGGTATGTTGCGGAGTGACAAATCGTTCCAGCAACGTTGTCAGTTGACAGACCATTGTGTCGTGAATAAAGTATTATTTTAAACTTTATTTGTAATAAACGAAGTACGAGGATTATTTAAACAGGAAACGAGTATTTCGTGCGAAATGCTGCATTGGGGTATAGGTAAAGTTTAAATTTGCCTAAAAGTTTCAAGTTTTGACTAGAGTTAAAAACACTAAGCACTTTAGTTTTAGTAGTTTTAATGGAGTAGTATATTTTTAAAAACCACCGTGAATCGATTTAAGCTACAGGGATTACCGACCACCTTATTTCTTTCTCAATACTCCTTGATGAAAACCGTAAAACACCGATTCCGTTCATAAAGCCGAGAAAAAGTTAACGTTTAGTTAGCTAACTAAATATAGAAAGGAAAACCCAATTAAAAAAGTAATTTCACTCGCTATTATAGAACAAATTAACTTTAACTAAAAAAATCCTCTTACACTATAATTTTTGTTCATTAAAGATGCTAAATCTCTATTTAAAAAGGCCGCTTAAAAAATCTCACAAAAACATATAGAAGACAGAACTATAGATTATAAGCGGTACCAAAAAAAACTGCAAAAAACCATTAAACATTTCTCTGTGTATCTATTATTATCTATTATTTAACCAAATGTTTAATGCAACAAAATTTTTCAGAAATTCATCTGTACTGTATCGGACATTGATGGCAATCCAACAATTTCGTCGGAATTTTTCGACGAAATTTTCGATGTAAAACGATCGAAGCCAGTAGGATTGGCGTTGCACGTTTCCTGGTGTTACGCCGGTGTCCAGAGACTGGCGTACGTCGACAGGGCCGTAGAATTCTAGAAGGGGGTCATCATACGAGGCCGGCTCCGCCGAACGCACCGAGCCAGGACAGTATACGAACGTCATTCGGCGCGGACTGAGCGGCGAAAGGCGCGTTACCTGCGAGCGGTACCGCAATTTCGAATCAAAGTTTACTCTCTCATGTCTGCTTTTCTCTTTACGAACGGGAACGGCTTGCGATTCAGTGCAACGATCATCGTATAAATCTACGCGATATTTGCGATCTCTACGTTGAGTCAGTGCGAGGAAGAAAGAAAAAAAGATCACGAGGGAGATCTACGGATTGTTTCACGGAGAACGGAGGATTAATTGGCTGCACGTTTCCACGCGTGTGAATTATAGAAATCGAGGTACGTCTACACGAATTGATTTTTCCACTTCGTTCTTTTTTTTTTTTTTCATCCGATTCATTCGATTTTCCGTTGCGTTCGCTATGAAATGTCGCGTTCCGCGAGATCGACATCCAGTTGATTGAAACTGTTCTTTCTTTAAATTGGGAAAGTTTGTTGGATATATATTTGTTATTGAATTAGAAAATTTTTAACGCAAATTGTTTCGTTTCTTTTACTTTATCTTTTCTTGTGTAATTGAATTGGAAGCTATGTTTTTCCTTCTCTTTTCTTTTCAAAGTGAATTTAAGTGGATTACGACGTCGTTTAGATTTTGAAGATGATGGTACGTGATTTTGCACGGTGGATCTTATTTCGGTTTTAATAGACAGAGCTTCTCTGGCCGCGGTTATTCGCTGTTTTATTTACGGAAGGGGATACTCCTTCTGAGTCGAGAGCATGAGCACTTTGCGAGCCCGTGAACTGCAGTAACTCGCTTGTGTATATGTATATACATATGGAAATGTGTGTGTGTGTACCTATCTTCTTATTCTGGTTGATTAAAAATGCTCCGGTAAAGCTTGATGAATTTCCATCGCGCGCGAAAGCTGTCTCGTCTCGCGTTCTGAAAACGCCGACTTTATCCGTGGGATGTTCATTAAATTTGCATTATCCTCCTGGAACAATTTCTTTTCACGTTGTAGTTCTGCTATTTCTTAACCATATATCAATTATACATGTACCTATTCCCCGAACAATTTCCTTTTATTCTACGTTAAAATTGTACTTTTCTTACAACTTACAAGCAACATAGAAATATTTAAGAAAGTCAAATGCCACAATAAATTAAAAGAGGAAAATTCTTCGTATGTACATTGCACTTTATAAAATATTCATCTTTTGAGGAGATATTGGTACACATGTAGATATACATAGAGCTTTTCTTTCAAAAGATACAAAGGGAGTTTACGTCATTGTTAAATATTTTCTAATATTATCTCGTTTAATATTTTTAAGTATAATTGAAGAAATTAAAAATAATTATCTTCTTCCGGTATTAAGCAACAAATTTATTAAAAAGTTAATTACTTCCCTATCTTGAGATGCACTAATATAGTGAATATTCTTCCACGGACCGTACATATTAGGGGCGTTCAAGCCGAAAATTAAACTTGGACTATTTTCATTCGTAATTCTGTAACATTGCAATTACACCGTTTCTTGCTTTGTGACCGCTCCGAAAAAACCTTCGGCCAACCGGTGGATCACGTGCACGTGATTTTCTTCATTTACTTATTATAGTTTCCCGTTTTATTCTTATCTCTCTATTCCATTTTTCTTCTCTTCTTTTTTCCCGTTAGAAATTACAATGCCGAAATTGCACGTATTTTCTTATGGAAGCTGTACGCGTGAAATTCATGGGAATCGCGCTGCGTAAATCACAACGATAAGTCTGGCCGAATCACCGAGTCAATTAATTCCTGTGAAATCCAGCGAGCCACGAGTTGGCATGTCCACTTGTGCGTGCACTTTCTAAAGCGGCAAGAATGCAATTTCTATATGTCTATACATATGTACTGTACGTACACTATTGCTCATAAGCATCCGGACACATCGATCGATTTGCAATAACAGTATGTAAATTTTATCGAAGCGTACGAATAATAATTCCATAATGATGAATTAGGAATTTGAGGCAACGCTTATTACTTTCTTATGGAATCATCCGGTTATAAATCTAAATTACTTATTAAAAAACGTAGCAATGATATGTTTTAGCATTTATTATATATATATATATATGTATTATTAAAATACATACATTTGTTAAAAATGTCTCCAGTTGTATTAACATGGGAAGACTTTCTATTAGTTTAGAAGACTCTTCTTAATCCATTTTATAATTCAAAAGTTAAAGAACGTGGAGATAAAGAATCTGTCAAGTAACAAAAAGCTTCTATAAGGCATGACAGTTTACAAACGTCAGTTTTATTGTCACGTGACCTTAAAAAACCAATTTAATCAAGTTATAATGTATTATTATACGTAGCTATAGTATTTATGGAGAATAAAATCATTGCAGTTTGATCTGGCCGTAATTTTCTAATTAAAATACACCTTGTCAAGAATAAACAAGTGTTCGAATACCTTTGAGCTGTAGCGTATGTACGGCGTTTTCCTGAAATCCGCCACGGCGTTTCGAGTGAGAGAATATTCTTTAACACGATGTTTCACGTACTTACGTCTCTCTGCGTGAAGATGTGCTCCGGGTATTAATTATTCCCGCTTTCTTTGCATTCCCCCCTCGCCGTGGCTTACGTGCGTCTTTTGTTAAGGCTGTACTTGCTCGCTGGAATCGATGCTGTTCAATAGCGAATGTAATCTTCCACCGAGGCTGTTCGAAATTGCGACTGATTCTACGTGTGAGGAATCGAAAGAACCGTGTTCATGGCGCGATGTTATTAGGGCTTGTTAACGGTCTTTTAAGTTCGCATGTGTTCCATCTTTTGGACAGGGACTTCGTAAGGTTGCCTTCAGACTATCAATATACAGGGTGTATTATAACATATGGGAGTCACTTTAGGAGTGAACAGGAGGCACAAAAATAATGAAAATGAACATGTGCCCTATCTGATCTTGTTCCAAAATTATAACTATTTTTGTGTTTCAATAATCTGTAGCTGCTTACGTTCATAGAAAATGCTCGAAATTCAGTCGTGTCAAAGAATTTCGCAATCTTTTAAAAATCCCAGGTGTATATCGAACAATACAGGTCGAAGGTAACCATTTGGGACACCTTTTATGTAGGTACGCTGTTCCGGATTATTGAAACATACAAATAGCTATAAATTTGAAACAAGGATAGGTAGAACACGTGTTTGTTTGAACTTTTATCACTGTCTTTCTGTCTCCTGTCCACTCCTGAAGTGGGCCCCATATGTTACGATACAACCTGTATATTGCCAATATTTCAAGGATCTCAACTTAAAGGATCAATCTGTATTGGCAATACAATATTATCAATATCTATTGATAAACTCCATTTTCGTTGAGAATCTTGAAATATTGACAATATTACATTTTGGGTGAGTTGAATCTTCTCCTCTTTAATCTTAAATCTTCTTCGATTTAATTAATACTTTTATGATTTATGATTTATATATATAAATAGCTAGTAATCCTGACTATTCATTTGATTTTAGTTAAATCAATATATATTTGGAATGAGTTAAATTATAATTAGTAGGCTATCGATGTTCGTGCATATCCGACAAACGTAAATAATCAAAAATGTACGAGGTTTCGCATAGATCAAAGATCAAAACGAAACGATTTTGTTAGATATTTTAGTCACGCAAAGTTCGGAAATGAAAGTAACACAGAAGCGTGTGCAGCAATAATTGTTTAAATGGGAAACAATTACTACTCTCATTGGGGAGGGATTTCGATCCGGTAGGAATTTAGCTTTGGTATTTATGATACTCACATCTAGAATTACAATGTGTGCTTTTAGAGGCGCGGAAACGCTCTTTGGGACAATAAAACCGACTATGGCTGCAATTTTCAAGTAATTGCTCGAACGAGTAATGAGAATCGATACTTCGAACCTATTATAAAGTTTCGCGCGAGTCTTCCATCATTTTGTATTTTGTTACGTGAGAATATTGTATACTTAACCAATATTGACACGTAAAACAAGATCGAAACTCGTTACTATTATCATAACAAACCATACTGTTCTCATTTTAAACATTTCATTCTTATTGTTTTTGATATTTGTTTGATTTCATTGTTTTTCCATTAGGTAACGTTTCATAAACAACATTTCACTGGTCGTGACGAACTATTCAATGAATGCATACTTGTCTGATTATATTCAGCAGCCAGTTTCGTGCAGCGTGAGCTCCACAGATAATCCTAATCGATATTCGTCACTGGGTAGAGACATTAGTAATCGTTTTACTATTGAATCAATATCTCGTTTACGTTAATTTTTGCTAACCTGTAACGACTCTGCGTTTGTTTTCATCGTTTTGCATTTCTCTGTTCCAACTCTGTCACAAACGAGTGAAATGACGCTCTGTTAATCCTTTTGTATTTGTGAACAAGTTATCTTGTGATGCAATGTCGTTTATGCGATGCTCTGAACCAGATATTTCCCGTTTCTTTTTACAATAAAACACAAGATATCTCGTCCGTGGATCTTTGCAAGAAATAGTTTGAGACATCTCATTTATTGGCGTGGCAGAGTTAAGAATACCAATCATAAGTTCTATTATACTGTCAACCCTAAGCAAACATTGTTTTCCGTTGATCCTAGGCAAACTAGGTCGTCCATGTCCAAGCCCAATTTTTTTACTATTCCGCGCCTCGAAAAGATTTAAAACAGATTTGGGACGTTCCACGATGCTTCTATTATATTATTCAAACATATTTTGAATCAAATGTTTGAAACTTTTTTCGATAAAAGTAAAAATTTACGAGTGCCAGCTTTTTTTATCTCTTGGACCACATTTTATCGTGTCCTACGCTTTTATAAAATCTGATAAAATCCTGGGAAGCTCGCTAATATTTCTATTATATTATAGGATTACTTTTCACATCAAATGTTCGAAATCTTTTTTTTTTGAAAAAAGTAAAAATTAGATGAAGAGAAATCGAAGGATGGAATTTTTCGATCTCTAAGCTTAATCTTCTACCGTTTCATGCTTTCTAAAAAATCTGGTAAAAATCCTAGCACGCTCATTAATGACTCTGTTACTTTATGGAATCGCTTATTAAGTCAGACGTGTTTTCATTAATGTGTTTCATTAACGTGTTTTGTTAATTCTAAATAATGATATTAAATAAATATTAAATACTACTATACTAATATCAAACGCGTCAGATATCTTATACCAAGTATCGTCTGAACAAAATTGCTTCACCAAATATGTCGATAAACGAGAAAGGGCTAAAAGTCTGCAGGTTCATTTGCACGAACCGAAAGTTTCCGATCGAAACGTTTTTTCATTGTCGACTATTGTCAAAATACTATTGTATGCTATTGTATTCTACGTTCGATTGTTATCGAGCCAACTAGCTGGACTGCAACCCCCAGGGTTGCGTTGATACTAGCCAAAAGAATCGGAATTTTCATCGCGTTCCTGGATCCGGTCGTGTATATTCGCGGATCAACCGATCCGTAGTCACCGACTTTGTCTTCGTGGTACGAGACCAGTGGCACAAAGAGTTTCCAATAGCGTTTCACGAAGAAAGCGGCCGCGGTTCTCCTCAAAGAAACCGTTTATCCTCCTTTGTGGGCGCGGTCGAGATCATTAAACACGTGGATATGCTTCTTTTCGAGCTTTTTCCGGAACAGCAGATTGGATCCTTTTTTCAGGAACGGTATCAACGCGTATTTTAATCGCGTCAAACTATCTGTTTTGATGAGATAAAGTTAAGAAAAGATAACGAAAAAGTTGATTGGTCTTATTTCCAATCCTTAATTCTTGGTCATTGAATCTGAGTTGTGAATAACTTTCGTATTAGTTTTCGAATTTGAGATTTTGAATGACCGTGGGCCGGACTTGTCTGCATAGGCCTTACTTTTCAAGTATTCCTGAAGAAAAGCGTCTAGTATTGTTAGGTGAGGGGAACGAGGGGGCCAATGAATTCACCGTAATCCTCTTTGTATTTGCATAACGGATTACTGACTTTGATAAAAGTTGTATTATAGCGACACATTGTTGAGGCGTCAAACGATCGTAATAAAATTGTATGATCCATATTACGCGATTGTTAACTAATGATTGATATAACTTCAACGCAAGAAAAAGGACACTAAGACAGAAAGGTATCGCTCCTTCCACGACACTTCGTATGAATATAATAAAACATATCATCTCATGTATTGAGAAATAAGCGTCGAAACTTGCACATATTATCAAACCCGTTACTCTAACGCGCGAAAATTTCACATTAGCCACAACATCCATAACTAGGTAACTTGTAAAATTTCGCTACTACCGTTACTTTAATCCAACAACGAAGTCCTGATTTTTCCCAAGTACCCATCTGCGCGAAAATTATCCTATCGTTGAAACTTTTATCCTCTAGCTTCAGCATGAAACTTTCTCAAAAATATGCATTTTTACTAAGTACACAGGATATACGTACATCCACGGATATTGCCGCGACAAAAGTATCGTTGCACCATTTTTCCAAACCTTTGCTAGCCCCAAAGAAGATCCTGTAGAAAATTGGAACATCCCCGTTCGCCGGTTCAGGAGACCGGATCGCGATTTTCGTTCGAAAATAGAGAGGAACCTCTGTGTACTTGCGTCCCTCGTTTATCCCGTATTCATTCGAACTAGATGAATCCTTTATCCCTTGTACGTCTTTACAATACGTTGCTTTCTCCCATAGGACAGGACCAATGGTTCCTGGTATATCTTTCTCGAATTTCGAATGAGTCGTCGAACAAAATGTTTCCACGTCAGGAATCACGCTTGATGTTCTTTCCGAAGTAGAAATGCAGATTGTTGAGCGGGTTAGTCAGAACTTCCCGCGAAAAGACATTCACTTTTAGGTGTGTTATTGACGGCTAGTTTTTTGGAGGATGGGCAGGGTTTTTATAGAATTTTCGGAAGTTTGAATCGAAAATTTATAATCAGGATTTGTAAAATTTCGCTAATAATTAGATTTATGCAATTTTATACTTCTGTGAATATAATTAAGGGAAGGAAATTTGGATAAAGACTCGTTTCATCTACCAAATGTTATAACGAGTACTTTGGATACTTTATATGTTTTTACACATCATATGCATTATCTACATCTTTGTACATTTCTTTCGCGAACACATAAAAGTAATCTACCAACGATATTGATTTAATTGCGCAAGAACGCTCTTTAGCTGTTTTAAATTTCAAAGGTGTCGTCGGACAAGATGTTCGCAAGTAAAAAGTCCCTCTCAATCTTTTTTGTCTTCAATGACGGAACAACACATTCTAGTACCGGTGTTACTCAGAGTTTCGTCGATTTTCGACGTATCGCGAAAAGGCATCCTCTTTTATGGCATTCAGCAACCAGTTTTCCTTCGTCCCCGTTGCACGACGTCGTTCAACGGCGACAACAATGGCACACGCGTCGAATAGAAAGTACACACAGTAGCCAGGCTTCGAACAACGGGTTGCGTCACGCTCGCTCGAGGAATGTTCGAGCATTCCTCTGTTTTCTGTTATTCCAGCGTTATATTTTCTTTTTTCCCCTTTCCTTTTTTTTTATTCGCTCTTTATCCTGTTGTTCCTTTTCTCCACGACGTTTTTCCCTCGACCTGTTTCGCCCGGCTTCGTTCTTTGTTCCGTCGCGTGCCGGGCGACAGTTTGAAAACGCTCCTTTTCACGCGGTTCGACAATGCGAACCGCGAAAGGAGGAAAGCATTACGTTGGTATCATTAGTAGCGCGTGGAAAATACGCTTTTTCCACCAAGCAGCCAACTTTCTACCTGCCAACGGGGCATAGAAATGATCTGGAACGACCGATATCGGAGAGATTCCGCGTTCTGACTCTGAGTCCATCGGAGAATCGGAGACATCGGAGAGTTAATCAGATCGGAACACGCCGGCTCCCTTGCGATTTCCTCCTGACGCTGATTTTCATCGCGACGTGCCGATCTTTTGTCCTTTGTTTGACGGTATACAGAATTAATTTCTATTGTTTGCTTCGTGGGTTGAAGGCCTTTAGAATAGCCTTTTTGTATGAAAATAGGTCAGAATTTTTAAATTGTTTTAATAGTTTGGTGGACATGCTTGATGGAAGTAGGGAGCAATGAAAGTAGGTCAGAATTTTGAATTTATTTTATAATTTTTAATTGTTATAGTATTTCGACATCATTTGATAAATTTTAATTGTAATATCGTAATAGCATGTAACTGGTTTTTGTTGTATAAAAAAGATCAAAATTTTAAAAGCATTTTATAATTTACAATTGTAATAGTATTTTTGAATCGTTTTATAATTTTTTAATCGTAGTAGTACGAAGCAAAGGTCAGGCGGATTTTTTCGCATAAAGATGGATCAAAATTTTAGAATCGTTCTATAATATTTAATTGTAATAGTATGAAGTACGGGTTAGCGGTGATATTTTTGAATCGGACTGTTAATATTATTTTAGTATCGATTTGCTTAATATTAGATTTTATAATGATATTCTTCATTCATTTTTCACTTATCTTTTATGCATGTTACGGTAAATATTCACGAGCTCTTTTGTGTTCATGCCCCAACGGGCAGGCAAACGAGTTACTAATTACATATGGTTGTATTCATAAAATTTGTGCAATTTCTTTATCAAAGGAATAACTTGTAAATGAGGCCAATTAAATCGTCAGATAAATGTTTTATTATAATGAATGATTTATACTATCATAATTGGATTGTTCGAATATTACGTTACATTATTTTAATTACATTTCTATTGATAATCATTCTCAATAGCCGATTATATTATTATGCTAAATATTTTTAAGTTATTTATCTTTTTACATTTTTATTTTTAATTTACAATTGTTCTTGACTGACATAATAAAATACAGAATATATTACCAAATGTCTCCAACAGTAGAACACGAGACATAAGTTAGTTCAATATGATTGCAATATATGCTATCCTCAATATTAATTGCAATTTTATCATGAAAAACGTTGAAGCCTCACACTTAAATAGGCGTTTACTTTGGAATTTTGGGATACTAGATTTTTCATTAATCTTTCAAATTAATATCCTGTTGCTTCAATTTATTATAAACGATCAACATCCATGATTTCAATATGACGTCCAATTATGAATTCCGCGCGGCATGTTCGAGAAACCTTAGAGCGTTCGTTTTTGGGTGTCGTGTATCGCAACAGACGAGCCAGGTGAAATATCATCGACTAACAAAGCCCAGGGAATGCTCGGTTTGGACTGATAGGCCATGGTCGTAGAATTCAGCGTAGGTCCGCTTTCGAAACGAGTCTCTTCTTTGAAATTGTTTGCAGAGAAAGCGACATGAAAGCTGGCTTTAAACGTGGCTGGAACTCTATGTAACCATGGAACAAACTTATTAGCGGACATTTTTATTTTACTCGTTCGGATTCACGGGTCGAATCCATTAACTCGTGTGTTTCCACTCCTCGAATCTCTATTGACGTTCTGACTCTTTGTAAACGTACACTCTTGTCCAAGAGTATTCGGAGACTTGCTGACATTCGATCAAATGTGTTTTAATTACAAAATTGCGATCCAATAAAACTGCATTGATTTTATTCTATAGCTTTTATATAGATTTTATTCTATATAGCTACGTATAACAGTATATTATAGCTTGATTAAATTGAGTTTCGAAAGTCAATATGTAATAATAATAAAACTGACGTTTGTAGTTGTTGTACTTTAAAAGCTTTATATCCTCAGATTTTTTATTTTTTTAATTATAAGACAGATTGAGAAGAGTCTTCTAAATTAATGGATCGACTTTCAATGTTAATACAGCTGGTGATATTTAAATAGCAAATGTATCTACCATTATATATAGCAAATTCTAAAATATTGCTATACGTAAAAATTGCCATGTTTTTTAATACGCAATTTAGATTTACAGTCTGTCGATCCCGCAACAGAATAGTCAAGGTTGCTTCTAATTCATTATTAATTTGTACACTTTAGTAAAATTCACGTACCACAAATCGACCCAAGTATCGTCGATCAAACTTACGAAGATACTTATGAACGATAGTGTAGCTCCAAATAGATTTAGGCATTTGACGAAGGCACAAATAAGAAAACAACCATATAATATATAATGTATGTTAACATATACGAATCGAATCTTGCAAGCTGCTACTTCAACGAAAACAAAAGGAATAATGACAACGTGGCGTGATTGTCTCCTCGATGTGAAAATACGTTTTCTCAATCAGTGTTCCGAGACTCTTGCGAAAACGTGCAAGTCAGAAGCGTTCGGCACTTAGCGTATAACGTTTTCGAACGACGAGGAACCAAAGTGGAAAGTTGTTTCCTGCGGAAGAATAGGGAACGTTCCTCTGCTTGAGCCATGAATGGGCATCTTCTTAATGGCGCGCAATATCGCCGGCTTGCATATTGTACGCGTACTTCCGGTATGAAAGGTAATGCCCGTTATTGTCTGGATGCAATCGGCTACACAACAAACGTCGCTCTCAAGGAACGCTTTTCAGGCTTTTCGGAAGAGATCCGTGGATTTCATAGGTAATTTTCTTCCTGGAAATTCTATTCTAAGTGGTATTATCAATGGCAAACGAGACGTTCGTACAGTGTAAGCAAGATAGCCAATTTACATATGGATGGAGCTGGATGAAAGTCATTTTGTTGGCTGTCGTGGAATATTTTATATCCTCCCTAGTTTTTATTTCATTTCACCGGGGAAGTTTTGGAATTATGAATTCATATTACAAAGTTTGAAATTCAATTATAGTATCTATTCGAAGTTAATTGTTCTGCTGGTCTCTCTTCGAATCTATATGAAAGAGAATTTTACAATTTTATCAGATTTAACGAAACCTTACTATTTATAACACATTGATAAATTATTTCTTGGTCCTTAATGGGTTAATTTCTATTTGAGCTAGATCGGAATTAATTTAAAAAAGAAGCGTGGTCCCAAATTTGTTCTAAAATCTATTTTAAAGTATGTTTTTACTTTTGCATTTTCTCATCACGTATTGTATTTGTTTTATCTTCTTTATCATGAATATTTTAAAACATAGTACAAAAGTATTTCAGCATTTCATTATATGAACATATCTTTCAATATTTTATGGGGAAATTTACGAATCGTGTCGAAGTCTTCAAGTTTATGTAAGCCTACACGTTTTTCGATATGTTATGCTTTTCCCCCATTAGTTTTCCATTAGTGCTTTACAATTACGTTACAGAGTTGTTACGAACAGCCGATCGTTCGAGGGGAACGTGGTCGCTTTCTAGCGGAGGAAAGTCAGGAAAAAATGTAGGAAGTACTAATAAACGGCGCAAACCGATGATCTATAATGCACTGGCCACGCTACGGCATAGTGATGATATAAACGTTCCATGATACATACATACTTTCTATTTTCGTCGAGCCTACGCTTGTACCACTGAGCTACTTATTAACAAGGATGCAATCGAATTGGAGGATCTTCTTTTTTCTTCCGCTTCTGCTTTTATGGAAGTGGTCCATCACTACATTCGTATATGCACTGTATCATTACATCAGTTTAGAAGATCCTTCTTAAACTGTCTTACATATAATCTATTTTACAAAAAATCAAAGAATCTCAAGATAAAGAATTTATCAAATAACAAAATAGTTCTATAAAGTATAATAACTTCAAACGCCGGTTTTGTCATTGCATAGGTATTGACTTTCAAAAATTGATGTTATTATATCGTTATAGCTATGGTGATTGCGAAGAATAAAATCATTGCAGTTCGATACGGCCGTAATTTTGTAATTAAAACGTGTGTTGTCAAAAGTGAGTAAGTTACTTACTTTTGAACGATACTGTATGCAAGATAGTGTACAATGTGCACGTGTATGCATGGATTTATACATTCGTAGAGGTCATTTACGATTTTCATCGGTCGACGACCTATGGGAGAGACCACTCCACTCGAAACTCATTTAAAAGTACCTTTCCACGAAAGTGTTCCATTGATGACGCATGGATGAGCCCATGCTTGTGATCGAGGATCGGTTATATACGTATGCATGACAATAGAAAGTTAACACGAGAGAGCTCGACCCGGAAGGAACACCGATGATGACGAAGTGACCCACATCTTGTATGTATTAGCCTTGAAAGAGAAGGCTGATATTCCTGGCCTATGGACCGTTTTCTGGTCCGTTGGAAATCCGAAACCAAGACGTAGATGGACGAAAGAATGCGTGTGACATCCTTGTTTTTTTTTAAGAAAATTGGATTTAGGTTGTAATTCGATCGTTCAGTCGAAACTTTTTCAGTGAAAGACCAAAATTAGAGAAGAAACATTTGGTTTAACGTTTTGAGAAGCATAGAGTTATAGCGTAACAGTCTTGTCGTGTTTCTTTGATTTAGTATTTTAATCATTGAACTTATGAAAGAGAATATGTATCTTGTTAATTTAATATGCTGTAATATATAATACAATATAATATAATAAATTAAAATACAGGGTCTGTTTGGCGAAGGGGTTTTTGAAATAATTTTTAAAATACTTGTTCGAGAGTTGTTGTTAGATAAGTTAATTTTAGAGATTGATATGGACATAAAAGCTATGGGACGGAAGCTTCAAAACTTCTTTACTGTCACCTATTTACGTCAGTTCGATGATGACCGTTAAAAGCATCTAGTCGATATTCGCTTTAAAGTGGAAAGTTCTGTTATTCATTTAGTTAATCAGCAAACAGTTCGTCATTGTATCATGTAAATTATAAAATTATAAAATTATAAAATTATAAAATTATGAAATAATTATAAAATAATTTTCGTAGAACATAAACGACATATTTAGCCACAAAATTAGATGGTTTGTAAATGTTATATAAAAAAATTGAGTCGCTTAGACAATTTCTTCATTTTATTATCACAACACATGATTCATATTCAACTTTCAAAAGTCGAGCAATTTGTTCGTAAATTCTAGTTTTATGCGATTTCAATTATCAATTCACCTATTTACCTATGAGAAACAATTCCAAAAGATTCTAAATAACAAATATTTATTATTTATTAAAAAACTTCCTCGATTATTCTTCCCAACGAAGTATACTCTAAAACGGGAAGGGAAGGAAGATTATAGCATCGTAAAGCTAAATTCAAGAAATTTATCAAAATCTCACATTTTTGCTGTTCCGATTCATAGCATTTGTATCGTTAGCTTACGGATAATCGAAAGTAAAATTTCTTTCCATTGTGAGTTCGTAATCGCAGAGATTGCTATAACATAACAATTTTGCTACAGGCAATATTCCAAGGCAACGTTCCTTGTTTAAACGTTTCACCGCGATGAAATTGTTGCCGAGATATGCGAAGAGCGCG
Organism: Bombus confusus; assembly: GCA_014737475.1. NCBI lineage: Eukaryota > Metazoa > Arthropoda > Insecta > Hymenoptera > Apidae > Bombus > Bombus confusus. The sequence goes on from JACXIV010000045.1 coordinate 3,737,613, forward strand.
GGCCACGCTTTTGAGGTATCAATTACTACCGGGCCGCGTAGAAATTAGAATTTTCGGCATAATAGCGATGTAACGACCCTTCTGAAGTAATCTTAACGTGATCATCGATGTAATTACCAGAACGATGGCGGATGAAGGGAGTCGCGGATACGCTCTCTTTCTCGATGCATTATTCATACGGACGGGATACACCCTAAATTCAAAGGCTTCCCAAAGGATGTAACCGTTGGTAATTTCGCCATCGACGCAAGCCCGACGTTGTACGAAGCTTGAAGTAGCAGATATAAGAATCGTCCTCTTTTCTACATTTCGTCATGCTACGTAGATCTCTTGCACTTGAAGATTACTCGAGAAAAGTATATAACACCATTTTCGTTATCGTTGATTCTATGATTTTGAAGATACAATTTTAATACTTAAGAATTCTTAAGCACCATGTATGATATTTCTATCCAGTATATATTTCTCTTTATTTTGGAGATCAATTGAGACCTACAATATGAATGCAAGTGAATGTTTTATTATTATTCGATGTTGGGTGAAAAATAGAGGAATTGTTGTTTGTGATGGTTATAAATAACATCACGATGATGTTATTGTAGAATGATGTTAATCCTTAACTACTGTAGACGTTGAGACATACGTAATTACTATAGGCGGTCTCACAGACCGATAATGTTTATTGCATCGTTACGCACATATAGATACAAGTGTTTTTCCTTCGTACATTAATAAGCAAGAGATACAAGTCTGATGAAATAATAGCAAATGTATTGAAAACATCTTTCTTTAATAATTATTTATCTTTACAAGTCATGCAGAAAGGTAGAATGAAAATTTGCAGTAGTTTCACACACGTTCTATAGCGGCTAAAGGTTGAAACAAAATTTGCATAGGGAAAAATTCCAACCACGATAGTCTTCAGGCGTTAATAGGACACGGTTAACAAGAGAAATATGTAACTAATTAGGTTTAAAGATACGAAGGTCGGCTGATAATTAATGCACACTCGCCTGTATCTAAGAACAAAAGCAATTTTCGAAATAAAACGAAAAGAAAATGAAATTGCAATTAATTAGATACAAAACACCGTATTTATTTCTTAACATAATCGCCGCTAACTTTGATGCATTTTTGTCAACGGGTTTTCATTCCGTCAATGCAGAATTCTGTCGACCTACTTTTGGCGGAGGACTTCACATTTGCCTTGACTTTATCGTCTGACATGAGATGAATATTCTCCAAGGTCCCCTTCTATTCGGGAAAGAAATGGTAAAAAATATCGGAAGCAGTCAGATCTGAACTGCAACATTTGACCTGGCCAATTTAACTTGCCAATGGAAACGGTTCCGTATAAATGCGCTAAAGCAAATCGCCTTGGATTGGCTTAGTTGGCCAGTAGATTTCCGGTTCAAAGCGGGCGCGGAACAATTTCAAATTCTAAACTCGCAAGACCATCGAGCGTTGTGCGTGCGGTATGCGGTCGAATGTTGTCACGCTGCGATGATATTCAGTTTGAGTTCCAAATCCGACATATAGACGTCTCCATAAATGCTTCATAGTCTTTAATAAGTAAACGGCGAAGAATTTCTACAGGCGTAATGTTTACCGCTGTCAGAAACTCGATTGCTGCACTTTGCTTGAATCTCGTTGACATCGCATTGATATTCAATCTCGCTCTAAACGTTACTGTTCGTGATTGCGTCAAACAAACTTATTGAAATTTGGTATGTTTATAAAGGAGGGATGTAGCTATAAAATGAGCGATCACGCAGAGCCTTAACTCTTTTTGTTTTTGCGATGCAGACGAATGGGCATTACTTATCAGCCGATCATCGTATAAACTATAAGGTGTTTTAATCCTGGAAGATTATAAGGTACCGTACTTATATAGTATGAGAAGATGAAAAGTATAATAACATGATAATAAATATCTTTGAAACGGCCATAATAATAACAAAAAAAAAAAATTAATTTATCAAAAGCAATTAAAATCACCCTCTTATTAAGATGAATTTCTCGGAAAGCGTTTTAAGCTAAAAAATTGCTCGCCTGTAAAAAATAGGCACTGTATCTCGTTATTGAATTATGAATATTTATGCATATACAGGAGGTTGAAATTTAAATAATGCAATTATAAAGGTATAAATGCAAAAATATTCAAACTATCCAAAATATTCGTTGCAGCATTTTTTTTTATCTTTTTCACTGCTCGCAAAAAACATAAATTTGCATAAACATTTATAATCCACTCGTTATATGGTTTCTGGCTTGTGGTTCTTATTTGTATTTCCTAAATGAAACAATCGATGTGCATTTAAGATCGTGAGGAAGACGAAGACGAAGAAAGAGGGAGACGAATACTTCTAAGAGAGGCTTGGAAGTTCTCCCATAGACTTAAATTGAATTTTCATGAAAAATACGAAGTTCCGTATCGTTATTAAAAGAGAGTGGCTCGTTTAAATTTGAGATTAAAGCAAAACACACTGAAGGAAGGATGGAGAATTAATGTAAGAGACTGGCCAAAGATTCGAGAATATTTAACAAAACGTGCACAAACAAAGTGAAAAACACGTTGAAAATGGAAAAAAAGCTGAAAGAACAAGCTACTAGAAGCTGCTTTGACTTGCATATTTTTTAATGTCTAATATAATTCGTATCGACGATAATCTGACACTGCAAAAGAAATATATTGCATGGCCAATAAATTTTATCGTTTTGAGTATCTCCATTATTTTTAGAGATATGGGAAAATTAGTTTTACAAAAGTCGCAAACTACCAAGGGACCATAATGTCAGTTGAAATCAGTAAATCAGTTGAAATTATAAATTCAGTTTCGTAATTTTTAGAAAAGTTTGGTCCGTTTAAAAAAATGAAAAAATATAAAATTTAGAAAAGAAATAATTCTTTTCTAAGCTAAACTTTTTTATTCCAAATTCCTTGTCATTTTATTACATCATCAATGTTTTAAAAGATCCATGAAACTATCTAAAATTTCTCACCAAGCATTCTGTATTCCTGAGGTTTCATTCTAACAATTTTACGAAGAAAAATATCAAAGATACCGCGAGGGGCGACGGGACGAGAAACAGGAAGGGGAAAGCAAATCTCCCTTTTTTTTTTACCTTTAATCATCTTTTTACCCCTGTTGGAACGGTGGCCACAATGAAAATATCCGTGTACCAGAGCGGAATGGGCGGAAGGGTGGTGGTGGGTGAAGAAACGTCTCCGACGTCGAAGTTGTAACGAGGAACAAAGGGAGGTGAAAAGAAACGAAAACGTCGCCGACAATTCGTAGATCTCGAAGCTGACTCTGGCTCATGAATAACGGAGAGGAACGCATTAGAATATTCTCAGCGGCATAACGAATAAGGAGACATAACTTCCATTGTTATTCTCCCTTTTAAAGAAGGAACACGAGCGCATCGTCCTCGTCGCTTTGCCCACGCCGCAGATGCAGTTTTCCAAGAGTGCCACTTGCAACCAGTTATAGAATTAAAGATTATTTTCCATCTGCCTATTAACAGCGAGACAAAGATGAAGCGACGTCGGGTCGATGTTCTTGAACTGTAAAATTAATTGCAATTCGCGACCGCTGCGCCACGATCGCTCTATTATTGGATACTGCAGCTATTATCCCATCTTCTTTCTGTTTAGAAAATGTACCATTATGTTTCATATGGTGAAAGAAGAAACGACTTCTTATATTTTCGTATTCTTCTTTTTAATATTAGTGGAAAATCAGTCTTTTGATACACAAGAAAGTATGCAAAGTTATTTGTTTTTTTTTTCTTAGAAAAGAAAAAGGATTTCTTAATTTCATATTTCTTTTAGTTCTTTTAGTATCGTTTTATCAAGACGTACTTAATGTGGGTTTCTTTAAGGACAGGCTTAATAATACCGTTATGGAAACGACAGGTCAAACTTTTTTAATCAAGGAAGATGGCAGGAATGAAGACAGACACAATTCATTTAACTTTATAAACGTCCTCGTTAATGGCGATAATTTCCCTGACAACAAGGGAAATCACGCTTCTTTTAGTTAATTTATATTATGGGATTCTGCATTTTAAAGAGACAAACATAGCAATAAAGTATTGAACAACTACTATTATCTGGACGACATCTGCTCTGTTTTCAAGAGTAAATTACGAGCACCTAAATGCATTACAATTCATTAATAGATTTCAAATTTCTAGAAAATATTTTATAATATTTTGAGCCTCCAAAAGTGCCATCGCACTTATTAGCGATATGATAATCTCAAGCTTATCCATCCAAGAAATTCAAGAAACATATCTTACAGTAATCGTGAAGAGAGAAATGTAACAATACGCTGTAATACCACTGTAATATGACAGTGTAATATAACAATACAAATGTAATACCACTATATATTGGTATTTAGAGAAACGAACAAGCAGATAAGGCAGCAAAACTAACAGCTATCAGCAGAGAACATAATAAAGTTATCCACTATGTCACATGCAATTATATAAGAAACTATTTAAATACTTTCATAAAATAACATTCCATAGGAATATTAGCTATAAGATACACGGAAATATATGGAGCAAACGGATGAAGATACGGGATAGCAAATATTTCCAAACATGATTAATCGAACAGCCCAATCGTCAATAAGCAAAATTAGGATCAGCCACACAGCACTGACTCGCTCATGTCTACTCAACAACCATAAGCCTGAATGCAAATCTGCAAATAATGCAAACTGCCGTTGTCTATCAAACACATTATACTAGAGTGCAGAAGCTATGATCATAAGAAAAAAGCCGCTGAACTGTCTAATGATATAACGAAATTGTTAAATTTCAGCTGAAAAATGGTGAACCTTTTCTTCAATTACTGAAATCTACAAAATTGTATCTGAAATTATAGACTGTTAACTGTGCTGCGTTGCTAATTATCTCTGCTGCTGTTGTATATATATATATACAAGTCTGTGGAATTCCCTTTAATTTAATAAAATCAGTGTGCTAAAATAAAATCATTCTTAATACTTGACTCTTTCATATATGAGTCAAGATACACCTAAATTTCGATCACATCGACTTTTTCGTCCCTTTAATTTCGACGAGGAGAGGTATCAAAGAAAAATGAAAAACTGTCCGGTTGTTGCTTTCCATTGGCAGAGCGACTTCCCTCAGGCTTCTAAGAAGAAACTTTTTCCATTACGGATCTATAATCCCGAGCTTTATTGGCCCCGGAAACGGCGAAACGTAACTTTAAGGTACTTTAATAGCAACGGTTCCACGCGGAAAGAGGAAACAGAAAATGTGTTACCCCTCGGATCTTGATTCCGTCACGCGCGCCAACTTTCTCTCCTCGAAATATTTGAAGGACCGATTAATTATTTTCTCAGCCGATAATGGCCTCCTTCGGCTCTCTGCTTACGATCAGGCAACTTTCTGACCCCGATAGAAAAATAAATTCGTGTCTAGCGCGTACTTACGCTTCAATTTAATCTCGTTTATTATCATTAATATTATCGAACTATGTAGTCTTCCCCATTTTGCCTGGATAAAAGGAGCACAAGGCTTCTCCATTAAAAACTGCTTCAATAACCAATTAAATAAGAAGCTTCAAAAAATCAATATGCATTACTCTGATTATAGGCCACCAGCGGCGTACTTGATGAAATATACATATATAAAACTTGTCATATCGTAGCTCATCGATCGGTTGTATAATTAACAAAAAATGCACAGTTTAGGTTACAGTTTTCTGAATTGCAGTGTAAATTCTATATCTATGTTTTCATCTATTTTTAATTTATGAACAATTTTTCATGCATTTATACAAAGCTGGTTATATTTTAGTCTACTAAATAGTATAATAGTATAAATAGCAAAATTTTAAATCGATTAAAATTTTAAATGCCTAAACATTCTCTCAATTCGATAATAATTCTTGAATCCTTGTTAACCCCATACAATAATAAAAGCAGTCGGATATTCGACGTTTCGTTGCATCGAAACTCACTGAAACATTGACGTGAATAACAAAAAGATGCACCGTGCTGAAATTACACGTGAATTTCAAATGTAAAATTGAATTTAGATGCATGAAATTTTTTTTATCGAGTAGCAATTTTTCAAGCGTTATCAGACCGATAGATAGGATTGTTCGGGAATAAAAAATTCAGGCGCCTGAGAATCTCTAAACGTATGTACGTACGTACATATATGTGTGTATTATGTATGTACGGTCTCTTTATAGATCCGTCGTTCGCGTTAAATTATCGAACAAGCGCATATCATCGGTTTAAAATCGTTTCATTCTATTTTTCCTCTCTGGATAATTTCAGATATAGCGAGCCGATTAAAAAATCACTTGATGCGCTGAGGATGCGCCGTGATTTCTGCAACGGTGGGCTTGCCTGCGCCGTTGTGTGGGTGTCATCGACCTGCTGGCTGCTACTATCTTTGTCATCGTCGGTCAGAGCAGGTACGTCTATCTTTTTTCTACATCGTTTATTTTATTTTTCCCTCCACCCCCTTTCCTCCTTTTTTTCTTCTATTTTATTTCCAGCAATTTCCCCGTCCTAGCCCCGCGGCTCGTTCGCCTGTAATGATTGGTCCCGAATTATTGAAAGAGCGGCCATTAGCAAACAATAGAGGCCTGTGTGGTTGTGTTCACGTTCGACCAACGAGGCGGTGACGACGTGCACGGGGTGACGCTGTGAAAGAGATAGAAAAAGAATTAAAAAAGGAAGGCAAACTCTTGAAACGGGCGTGCATCTACATATAATGCTACGCCACAGACGTGATCGGATTTCGAGAGGCGTCCTCTCACCGACAGATTCGTCCTTGGTATTGCGAAAAACCACCGGAAAAAGCCAAGCCCATCCTTAGGAGAGGCTTAATCCTCTTTATCCTCCTTCAAACACCTCGTCAACTCAAGATATTTCCGTGTTCTTCTACACAGGCTCGCGAAACTACTCGAACCCTTGTACATATGACACAATTGTCACGATTAAATTGAAGTATAGAAGTTTTCGGATATTTGTTGCAAGTATATCGTAAAAATCATGAAATTATTTAAACAGTCAACTATCCATTATTTCGATAGACCTCGATATTCAATGAGGCCAGCTTTAGCGTTAATTATATGTTTGATGCTTTGTGACTTATCACTTGTGTATACGTTTCCAGATTGATCTCTTTTACCAATATAATCGCGGCAGTCGTGTCTCGTTATAGCGCTAATGAAATTTCAAAATATTTTGCATAACGCAAATAATACTATCGGCAGCCAGTGTATTTTATTTATTCATGATAGAGGGAACAAACAATGATATTGTAAGATTGATAACGATGGAAATACTCGTAATGTATGACGATTCATGGACGTATTCATTTCAAAATTGTCGAGGATATTTTAGTATTCAACGTTAGCAACGCTCTCTCTAAAGTAACGTTGCATCTAAAATCGTGCCTCATATTTCATCGAACAACGTCCTGGCTGAGATAAAAGATTCAACCGTGGCGCGCGTCGCGTCGTAAGATACTTCTTGTATTTTTTAAGGACGAACGGAATGTTTATCCAAAAAAATATTAATCAACGCTTCACAAGCCAAATAGTATATTCGATAATATAAATATAACTAAAAAACGTTACGTTACCAGAAGTTTGATTCTTAATATTTTAAGAGTGCGTTAAATCACTTTAAAACTGATTTGTCCGATGCAACTGGCTATAATAATCGGTATTAACGACACAGTTACACGAAGTCAAGGTATCTATATAGTACTACATATATATCTCGACGAAACACGAGAGAGATCCCCTAATCGATGAGTTAATTATTTGTCGAGGATTATACATCGGTAAGCCACGGTACGTCCTCCAGGCAAATGAACGATGTTACTTAACGAGACGTTAATTAGCAGGTTAAATTGCCAGTGGATACTGGACGTTGAACGACATCGGTGGTGAAGACTTCGATCGATTCGCAATGTGTTGCAACAGGATATCGGTTTCTCGTCTCGATAAATATCAGGCCGGTGGAACGATTTGCATACTACAACAAATAACAAATTGAATCTCTCGCACCGTTAAAGTGCATTCTACTCTGCATTCCTCCGCCTCGTCGCTCGTGTCTACCTTTTCGTCTTTCCTTTCTTATGAACACGTTTCCTCTTCGCCGATCAGAATGCGTTTCTTCATTTCCTCTGGCTCTTTGACATTCTTGCCGATCCCTTCCTTGTTTCTTCATCGTTTACGCGTCCACAGAGATTCTTAAGATATTTTTGTTCCCCATTGAATTCTATACTCTCTATATATAGCCGTAATAACGTGTAAAAACGGGCACGACGTGATTCCTTGTAAGAAAATAAGGAAGAAATATACAATAACATTTTTGCATTCTCGGCTTAGTTTTCGAAAAAATCGAGATCGAGAATTTATCAAGTATAATTAAACACGGCTAAATCCGGATTGAACAGCGCTAGATAATCGATAAGAGATCATTCTATTTGTGAAAATAAGTTGAAAATATAAAATAAAATTTTCCCGTTATAGGCTTCATTTTTGAGAAAATAGAGTCAAATTTCTTTTCTTCGGACACACGTAGAATGACCTCCTGTCAATATTTCCACCTATCCAGTCCGGAATTAACCATGTTCAAGTGTACTTGATAAATTTTTAAACTCGATTTTCTCGGAAATTAAGGCGAGAGTGACCAAATTTTACTTTGTACTTTTTTATTATTTTTTCATAAGGAATCACGTCATTGAGAATTAAATAAAGTAGGGAGAGTTTATTTGTGAATTCTGCATGAATAGATAATTAATTCTTGTGATAAGAAGAATTTCATTCGGGAAATTAGAGCTATGTGGGTAGAAAACGGTAATGTTTAAATTTTATGATACACGATGTGCTACTCTGTGGTGAAAGGAGTCAATGACATATGCACTACCGTTCATGGTTATACGAACGACTTCAAAAGTCGATGTACACTGCTTGTGCATTAAATAATTTACGTATATTCTAAATAAAATCTAATCTAATTTCGAACTCTAATTTCTTAATTTAAGATATGTGCTCTTGTTTGAGCTTGGAAACATGGCCCTTAAAATACCTTGAAGACTATTGAGAAAAATTTTGTAAGTGAAAAAATTTTGTTTTTATACGGCAAAATAAACAAATATACGTCTGTCTAAACAAATGGAAAAAAATGGATTTATTAATAAATAAGTATAAATCAATAAATTAAATTGACGTAGTATAGAATATAGAAATTTTCGAATTGAAAATTGATCTGTTACAGTTTTCTAAAATGATCTGAATTGTACAACGCGGAATTCGTTCGTCAGAATGTTGTAATAGGGAAACTAGTTCGTTGCGATGAGGATTAACGAAATGATTATAATAGAGCGTAAAGAAAGAGGACGATGGTCAACGAACCGGAAATTCGGGTAATCGGATGTGCCGTAGATTTCACTAGACTTTTATGAAATCTTTAACGGCGTGAAAATGTGGTATGTGGTATATAGAGAGTCAAAGTAAAAAGTCGATTGGTATGCACCGCATGTATCTTTCTATCCCATATGCTCGACGAGTGTAATCGTGCGTATACTTTCCCTGTATGGCTCCTATAAATCGTTTTACTTAACCAGATTTCTCATCTTTGAACTAAACAATGAAATAGATACTGAGTCATAAAAGTGACTCATGAACGATCGATGATTTCATACTTCAAGGCTATAGCATCTTTTTAGGATAGGTATTATAATGAAGTTTAATAAAATCACGATCTAGTACAATTAAAATTAATATTTTATCAAATTACCAGACACTGAATGAGTCTGGTATTGATATTGATACTAAATCATAATTATTTTATAGTTACAATTAATCATATTTTCTACCAACTTTAGACTCGTCGATAAAAATAGTTCTCTACATATATCTTGTATCACAAAACGCTTCAAAACTCTTCGGAACTCACTCCCAACTGTTGCTGGTTGCTCCAACGTAAACCAGCTTCAACAGCCCCAGGGTAACATTTTCGGAAGCAAACTTTTCAAACCATCTGATCTTTTTCCCACTCTTTGAAAGATTTAACAACCATCGACTTAGCCAATACGGCCCCCGAGACGTTCCCAGCTATCTGCAAAAAGGATCTGTAGAAGCACGTTCGACGTGTATACGCAAGTTCTTGGTCGAGTTAACGAGAAAAAGGGTCGCGTGACCGGAGGCACTTGCTGTTAATCGAGCAGTCGTCTCCGTTGCATTCGAATCCCGTGGCCATTCTACACTCTGTTCCTTTTTGTCTGTCCAGTGGTTCAGCCTACGGCTTGCTATGAAGTTTGTAGTCGCCGAATTAGAACCACTCAAAACTTTCAATGTTTTTCACTCATTTGATATAATTGAGAGTCGTGTACGAACTTTAATAGCAAAGTTTGTTAACTACTACGGTGTTATACGCGTACGCTCGTAAAAATATTTGAACACATACTGTAGAAAACGTTCATACACATGCTATATATAAATTTTATTAAGTTTAATTCGATTAAAGATAATCCCACTGAACATTGAAACTTATTAATATATACGGATAATATAATGGATAATTGACTGTCTAAGATATTGTATTGCAATGTTTTTTAATACGTAATTTAAAGTGATATCTTGATGGATAAAGAGATAGCAAGTGTTCTTTCTAATTACTACGTGATTCATCGTTAATTTGCACACTTTCGTAAAATTCACGTACTATTGCTGTAATATAAATCGGCTAAGTGTCGTATTCTTATACGTACGTATATACTTATGACCACATATACTCGTATACTTAAGATATTAGTGAGTGTATCTGTATGTAGCCCTAATTCGATAGTCAGGTACGTGCCAGTGAGTGAAGCACAGAACTGGAAGCTACTGGAAGCCGGTGGAAACGTGTTCGTAGCACGTTAGGCGAGTAGTAAGTGTGGCAGTAGGATGTGAGGAACCGTTAGCTCGACTCCGGCTATTTTTATTATTATTATCGTCGCGCTGCACTTCAACACTGTTGCTTGAGAACGAAAGCGGCGCTGTTCCGCGAGATCCATACGCGAGCTCTCCGTGAGATCGCCTCGATGTTCTGACCTATAAAACTGGCTCCGTTCTTCGCGCGGTACAACGATGATGATAATGATGATGATTCCGTTGCTAAGATCCGCCGAATGTTCGTTCCGTTACGCTCGAATAAATTCGTGTCGAGGTGTGCCGTTTTTTACGCCGCTTCGAAGACATTCCGGGCCGGGAAATATTTTTCTTTCCTTGATAATCTCTTCCGCGTATTAATGGAAAGAGGCGGCAGAGTTTGGAAAAGGAGAAGGAGAAGATTCGCCGAAATTGAGTCCTTCCAAGAGTCTTGATTTTTAATGCAAATTTTCATATAGGAGCTTCCTTATTCCTCCTTTTCTTCTTCGTTTTGTCGCAACGATTAAGAATGAGAGATTCTTAGATCATTGCTTAAGATGAACTTAAGGAGGCTCTAATAGAATGTAGAAATATGTAGTTTCCAACTACTTGAATTATCTACGTATCGACTAACTCTTTCAGGGTCCAATTTCTTCAGTCTGCGAGAAAAATTATACACAAAAAATAAAAATGATGATCAAATTTCTAGCGCTTCTACTATTACATTTAATATAATAATTGAAGCGAAATGATTATGCTTTAATCATAAACTACATATACTTTGACATTTATATCAGGAAGTATATCATACTCGACACAAAGTACACATATTGCTCGTATTACAGAGCCATCGTTGAAAGCAATAGGTCGATGCCCAGCCTTCGAGGAGCAGAACGTGTGTCCCGCAAGGGCGCCAAATTGCGAGAATGACTTCCAGTGTCAGGCGTCGGGGGAACGTTGCTGCAAGACAGCTTGCGGCACGAAATGCGTCATCGGCGAGCTGACAGGATGTGAACAGCTGGCGCAGGCAGCCGTGAGAAGATCGCGCGCCCTTGGTCCACGTGGACCGTCGCAATTTATACCAAAGTGCAACAACGAGACTGGCGAGTTCGAGAGGATACAATGTGATCCGCGAGAGAAAAACTGCTGGTGCGTGGACGAGATCGGTGCCGAAGTTCCAGGTACCAGAGGATCCGCCAAGGATGTGATCGATTGCGACAATCCCCGCGAGTGTCCCGCTCATAGCTGTCGAATGCTTTGTCCTCTAGGCTTTGAGGTAAGCTTTCAAATATATCTTAAAGTATCAGTTAAGATATATCCATAAGAAACATGATAGATAAGATATTATAGATAAGATTGATAAGATATTTTTAACCTTCTTTATAAATAATCTCCGACTTATGCAATTATTATGATCTTCAAATACAAAAAACTCTATCTGGAAATATAGTACTCTCATGTATCTGATCTTCTTTTAATTGGTTACATTTTCGGTTAAGATACGTGTGTTATAACGGAATTCTTTAATTATAGATCTTTAACAAAAATAAGCACGTAATCTTCTTCTAAATGACTGGCGTAATGGAACTTCGAGAAATCAAATTTTAGGAAATAATTGCTAATAACCAACGATGTATAAGTAAAGAACGAAGCATGCATAGTTATCTCTAACAACTGCATTACGGATGTTCATGCATTTATGAGTTCAAAGGTGTAGAAATATACAGATGAAAAAATATATTATGCAAAAATAACAATTCACTGTAAGTAGAACAAATTCCTCTTTAGGTTCCATTTGTTCCACTCATAAAGTTGCATAAATATCCTTAATTGCATATACATCCTTCACCTACTTTATAATCAACGATATAAAACCAAAATAATCCCTTCCTACACAAATACCCATAAGACCTCTTACGAGAAGCAAAATCTCGACTCCATGCAATACTCTGGAGCAGTTGCTGACTAGTTATTTCCACTCGCAGATCGAGCCGAAAACTGGCTGCGCTAAATGCGAGTGTCGAGATCCTTGCCGCGGGGTCACCTGTCCGGGGACCAGTCAAACGTGCGAGTTGATTGATGTAACATGCGCCCGTCCACCGTGCCCGCCAATTCCCAGCTGCCGCAAAGCGAAGTCACTGTCGACGATTTGCCCAGCCGGTGAACCGCTGCAAATCACGGACTCGCCAAGGCCATTCCTCTGCGGCGACTCGCCAGGGAAACCGACCTGCCCGCCGATGTATAGCTGTCTGGTGGAACCGAAGCAGGAATACGGGGTCTGTTGTCCATCCAACATTAATCTAAAGAGACCAGGAACGTGCCCATTGGAGGAGCCAGCTATTTGTGGCAATTCCTGTCAGCATGACTTAGAGTGTCCAGGTCCGCAGAAATGTTGTAAGAGCGAGAAATGTGGAGGAGGAGTTTGCTCTGTTCCACAGGGGCTCAGTGCTTGCCACAGGGACCGTGTACTGGCGGAGATGCTGAGTATTTCGGAGAGACAGGGCCGTGGATATGTTCCTCAGTGCACGGAAGGTGAGGATCTAAGGATGAATGGGAATCTTTGATTAAGTTGATTAGTTAGATTTGGCTTCGTTATTAAAGCGAGACTGTTTGACCAAAGATAACACTCTACACTACAATAGAATCATATTTGTTTAGATCTGTTGGTAGATAAGTAAACAGTTTATGTACATAGACGGTTTGTATGTATAATAATAATATACTGATTGTATCAGTGTCAATAATTGCTAGTTCAAATAAGTTTACATTCCTAGTTACATAAATATGTTTGTAATTGAAATGGGATTCTATTGTACTATATTTTTGAGAATTTTTGGTAAAACCAATTGTATCATGGCATTTTTAATTCATCGATACGCTTTGGGAGTTAAAAATGTATTAACAGAATTTGGATATCCCTTTTGAATTATTTTAACAGCATCGATTATGAAGATCGTAAATAACTATGTTTTTATAATCTTTTGATAAAATAAACATTATTAACATTTTCAACCTTGTAGATGGAGGGTACGAAGGTAGACAATGCTCGAGGAACGGTCTGGTTTGCTGGTGCGTGGATAATAACGGTCGAAAAATATCTGGAACCATGGGACCAGCAGATAAAGTCGATTGTAAGTCAATAACGAAGGGAAGGTCGCTTCCGGCTTCTTGTGTTTCCCAACAGTGCGCCCAAGTTTGTCAATATGGATTTAAAACCGATGCTTCCGGTTGTCCAACTTGCGAGTGCGACAATCCTTGTGAAGGGTAAATGTACAATTACATCCACTTAGACATAATATATTTCATAACATTATCTTATGCTTCTAACTGCTTTCTTCCTCAGTTTTCCGTGTCCAGTTGGAGAACAATGCGTTCTGCATCGTGAAGACGGTTGCCCAGACTTTCTCTGTCCAACCAGACCAGAGTGTAAACCGAAGAAAACTTATCAAAGTCCCTGTGTCTATGGAACTCCCCTAATCGATAACGAACGGAACGCTGTAACCTGTTCTGAGAACGAAACTTGTCCACAAAGCTACAAATGCACCGTTGTACCGGAAGCTGGACAATCGGTGTGCTGCATGACGTCAGCCAATTCCACAAAACCACAAACCAGTAAGATGTCCACTAAAACTTAAAAGAAATATAAAAACTAATTTTAAAACTTAAAAGGAATCTAAATCATTGGCATACTAATATTTTCACATTGAACGTTCCTGCGTATACTATTTTTTAATAACAAAATTAATACTTCTCGGCTTTAATTCTACTTATGTAAAATAATGTTATTAAATTATTCCAGTGTGTGAATACTTGAGAGAATTCAACGACCGCATGGAAGGAACCAGGGAGGACATGTCTTTAGCGATTCCACCACCACAATGTGAAAAAGATGGTAGTTACAAACCGTTACAATGCCACAATGGTACTTGTTCTTGTGTAAACGACCACGGAGTTGTCCTAAAAAGCGGCGTGAATCGTAGCACTGATTGTAAAGAGATAAACGACCTTCTCAAACTCTGTGGATCTTTATCCTGCAATTTAAGGTGCCCTTACGGCTACGAAGTAGATGCGACTGGTTGTCAACAATGTCGTTGTCACGATCCTTGTAAAGACGTCTCTTGTGGCCTACATGAGACCTGTACGATGGTCGACGTGAATTGTGGATCAGGACAGCACTGTCCAGCTGTTCCAGCTTGTCTGGCCATGAAACCAGGCCAGTGTCCGTATCTGGTACCAAGTTCATCGAGTTGCGAACTACAATGTAGTAATGATCAAGAATGTTCTGCCACGCAGAAGTGCTGTTCTACAGGTTGCGGGACGCAGTGTGTAGCTCCAGTGATGGCCACAGCTTGCCAACACGCGCGTGCGGTGGCAGAACACGCGGCCAGGGAGTCAGGAGAACCAGCCAGAAGGATTTATATCCCGAGATGCGATGCTGGTGGAGCGTTCGAGCCGGTTCAGTGTCACAATAAAATGTGCTGGTGCGTGGACAAGGAGGGCAGAGAGGCTGCAGGCACTCGTGTTCTCGAGGGAGTGGTACCAAAGTGTAACACGCCGCTCAGATGTCCAGAGATCGATTGCAAGCTCGATTGTGCCGATGGATTTGAACTAGATCCCGATAGCGGTTGTCCAATGTGTTCCTGTCGAGATCCCTGCAAGAGCGTGACTTGTCGGGGAGAAAACGAGGCCTGTAGAATGGTGGAAGTAGCCTGTAGCGTACCACCGTGTCCACCTGTACCAGTCTGTTTGCCTAAGAAAGATAATCCTTGTCCAAATGGATCCCCTTTGCTAGATCAAAACGGCTCCCCAGAAATTTGCGGACCACATGGTCAACATTGTCCATCCACACACAAATGTGAACTGTCTCCTCTGGATGAATATGCTGTATGTTGTCCCAAACCTCGCGAAGTTTGTTTTGAACCACTACGAAAAGTACCCTGTAATTTAGGATTGGGTTTAAATGAGACTGAGAGATGGTACTTTGATCCAGAACATAACGAATGTAGGAGGAAATTCGAGTGTACTCTGGGTCACAATGATTTCTCCAGTCGCTTAGTATGCGATACCGTGTGCCCTGTATTATCACAATGCGAAAGACTTAGAGAGAAGAACTTAAAAACGTCTCAAAGGCTGAAACAACCAACTTTCTTGCCCAGATGTGACCCGGAGAATGGCATGTGGGAGTCTATACAGTGTTTGGAGCACGTTGGTGTTTGCTGGTGTGTCAACAGAAAGGGTCAACCAGTGAAAGGCTCGCTTACCAGAGGAGCAGAACCCAAGTGTAACTTTAGGCAAGCAAGACGGGGAGGCAGAGGGCCGGCAGTTCAAGAAATCGACCGTGAAATTCAGGCGTTCATGGAGAACGCTCTAATTAACTTGGAAACTGACGAGAAGCAAATCGGGATGGTGTTAGGCACAAGATGTCAGGCGATGAAGGATAAAGGCCACGTCCCGGCAATTTGCGATCGTCAGGGCAGGTTCGAGCCGACGCAGTGTGCTGGGGACACATGCTGGTGTGTCGACGAGGCAGGCAATCAACTCATTGGCTCAGAACCTTTCCTGAAAGGAACGAATATTTGCTGTAAGATATGATATCTTTCATATATTTATATTGAGTCATTTTGTCAATTTCAGGTAGAGTCAGTTTATGACAGTCGATCAATGAGAACTAAAACTTGGTTTAACATGTATGATACAAATATTATTTATATAATATGTAGAGTGTGGATGTTTATGCAAATTTATATTTTTTTAATGAATGCAATTAGAAAATGATATATTTCAGTTAATATTTTTAATGTCATAAATGCATACAAAATCACAGTCTATATATATATTGTCTATCTAATAATATATATAGTTTGATAATATAAATAATATACATTGAGATAAATATTTGATAAATTTTTATAAATTTGTTTAGTGCCAACTCCAGTAGAAGCCGTCGAAGTAACTTTGCGTTTCCCCGGTCGATTCCTCGGCGATGACGAGACTGCACTGAGCAGACAAGCGAAGGATCTGCTACATGATCTAGGCGCCAGAATAAAGAACGACGTACGAGTAGAGATCAATCAAGACTCAGCCATACTTAGTTTCGAAGTAATAGGACCGAACAAAGTAGACATAGCATTCCATTTGGAAGAATTAACCAGAATACAGAAATTGTCCATGTTGGGATCATTCGCGGACGCAACCACTTCTCGTTTCACACACAGATCTCCTCCAATAGCTATGCAGAGTAGAATTGTAGCATTAGAACAACGAGAAATCCTTACAGAAGTGGAAACCCCCGTTTATCAAACTGCTACTTTGGTTTTGGCTGCTGGAAGCGCTTTCATAATTAGCAGTTTGCTAATTTTATTGATGTTATACCGTAAAAAGGTACCCTTTCAATTTTATTTAAATATATAGTTGTAGTTTTCTACTATTTTTTATTATTTCTTTTAAAAGCAGATATCTAATAATTCCACAATGACGAATTTTTTCTTAAAGAATAACAGATTTAAATAATAGCTAGCAGTAAAAAATTATTATGTAATTAGTTACTAATTAGATTATTCAATATATTCAATAGCGATAAAAAAATATGTTTGTTTTAGATAAAAATGAAAGATCCATCAAAAAATTTGGCGGCGGACCAGCATTTTCTCGCGTACCAGCAACCAGTATATGTGATATCGGGCGTAGAACAGGAAGAGAAGAAGAAGGACATAGCCGAAGCGCAAGAGAGTACGTCTACGTCGGATGTGGTCGTCGGTACATAGAAAAGATCAAGAGTTCGTCGCGTAGATCGCTCTTATTCCGTGCGCAAATATAGTCATGATCCAAGTCACGTCTACGTAATACCCTTCATATTTCGATGAGATATTTATTCTTTGAATACGAGATATATCGCGATTGCCAGAATTGACGATCGACCGAATAAATCGCAAACGGTACTTCCTTCTTTGTGGACATCACGTGATATCGATCCCACGATATAGGATGTAACGTGTAGCCACAATACGGTTTTTATTTTAAAAAGTTAAAAAAATGGGATTCGGTCGGCCGTCGAGAAATAATAGTTTTTATTTAGAACAATCTGATCTTCTCGCGGGTCTCTCTGTTTCGCCTCGAACTTATCGAAGCCACCAACGCAAAAATGTCCTGGGTCGAGAACGAAACGCCGAGGATATCGTTGCGTTAAATGTATGTATATCATGGGTGTAAATATTAGACTCATACTGTGTTCGTTTATTTATATAGCTCAATAAAGATCGGAAATTCCTTTATTCGTCAGAGTGTCGTTATTAATACGTCTAGATCATTACTTTGGACGCTAGAGGCCAACCGTTTACCCAATCAGAGATTTGTTTCCCTAAATCTTCATTCCTAACTTGGCCTATATAGAAAGATTTTTTAAGGTCACAATAACAATTTATAGTAATAAAACGGAAGCAATTATTTCTTTTAATTTAGAACGTATGTGGATCAAAAAGATTTAGTTCCCAAATAGTTTTGGATCTTTCAGTAAGCGCTGGATACCAGTACCGTAAGTAGAGGCGCGCTTTTTTTAGCCAGACCTCCGCCAATCAGATGACTACGCATCATTCTAGTGTTTCTACTTGTTCCGCAAGCTCTCCATGCAGTTGAGCCTCAGCGTGCTAACGAATAATATACTTTACACACTAAAAACCACGTAGATTCGTTTAATTTCATTCTCTTCAGTATTCTTTATACAATATTCGTACGAAAAAATGTCGAGGAATCGAGTGTATATATTCTCGAATTTAGTGCATAGATTCATGTGGTCGAAACCGCGGGTGAAAACGCAGCCTGAGCTTTCGACGGAAACGCACGAAATATTCCGAAAGGCATTCGAGGCCGAGATCGAGTCGCCCTTTAGACGAAGCGCGGAGTGACCAATCGAGCGGTTCGGGTCGGTGGGGCTGTCCGGGGACGGGAAACGAGTGCTTTTATCCACGATACGCCGTTTTTTTTTTTCTTTCAACAAAATCGTGGAGCAAAACTTCGTTTGGTGTTTTGAAAATCGTGTTCGAGAACTTAGTTCAGTGGTTAACGAAGGGTGGAAATATATAAACACGAAAAAGGGCAGGGAATCGAAGAAGAGAAAAAGGAGCTTAATGGCTCTCAGGAGATCGGGAATACAAGGACAGACGTTGCACTCGCGGACGGGGCGCCTCGCAATAAACATCATCGCCTCTCGTTCGCTCGTCCTGCATCCACCTCCTTTGCGTCTCTCCGTTTTCAACGAGCTCCTGCCATCGTCGATTCTGCTTCCGTTTCCGTGTCTGTTATGTGTGAACGCGAAGAGAGCCGAGTGTTTATAACTGCACGGTGCTGGTGGCGGTGACGAAGGGAAAGGGAAAGGGAGGAGGAGAAAGAGAGAAGGGGAAGAAATTTGAAAGCGAGATAAAGAGAAGGATAGCTAGAAGAGAGTGTGCGTACAAAAGCGAGAGGGAAAAGGAGAGAGAGCCAAAGGCTCGTCGGACGGAATATTCGAAGCGGTGCGCCACACATTTCCTACGGAAGGTCGTATTTATCGCGGGAACCTTATTGGTGAAGTTATTTCAGTTATTGAAGAAGATTTTGATATACCGTATATATATATCAAACCTTCCTTACAGCGATCGCTTCCAATTGAGAGGAACTACTACATACAGTCGGTTACAACAACGGTGGTCCGGCTACTTAACTGTCTATCTACTTAACGTCGGGTAGTTGACTAGGAATTCTAGATAACCTGATCACGCAGAAATTCGAAGTGTCAGTTCGTCGACAGGCGTGACAGCCTCGTCGACTGTCTCGTCCGTCCTCTGTCCTCCTTTTTCTTGATATTCGGTGTCGGTACCATCATTTGATTCCGCGATGTTCACGGGGATAGTGAAGATCGAAATATGCGAGGCAGTCGGACTAAGGGCGACGGACAAGCAACGAAAGTTTTGGCAGGATGAACCTATACTCGATCCCTACGTTCAACTGGATGTCGACGAGAATCATCTTGATCGTTCATCGACTAAACCGAAAACCTTCGACCCGGTTTGGAACGAGTGTTTCACCCATGAAGTTCAGGATGCGGTGATGCTCGGACTGACTGTCTTCCACGATGCGGCATTACCGCCAGATTATTTCGTCGCCAACTGTAGTATTCCTTTCGAGGAACTTGTCAGCAGGAATGACAAAACTGCAGATCTTTGGGTTAGTACTTACAATTTTAGAGGCTATTCTGTTTCATCATGTGGATATATTTGTTAGAAATTTTTTGTTAGAAAATAAAAAGTGTTCCTTATTTACTTTTATTTTTATCTTTTTATGCTTATGAATGCATGTTTCTATATTTTACTCCCTAATTTGTAGATAGTTTTGATTAATCAGTTCACATTAATTTTGTGTTGACACTACAATGTTTGTTGTTGATATGTGTAGTGGAAAAGCAACGTGTAATCTATGTATATCTTTTTACTATGACATTATAGAACAATTCAAGGTAGCCTGATAACATTGTGTCAATAGAAACCAAAGCAAAGAAAGATAGACGATAGGTATTTCTTAGACTTAAAACATGTGTGGACTAGAATTCAATTTGGTTTCTTTAAAATGTTGAAAAAGCGTATACCAAGTGTAATGTATCTGAGTAATATTTCAATCATACAGTTATTGATGAAATATGATCTATTAAAGTTCAATTAAAAGAATATTGTTATAATTGTATTACATTAATAAATTATTTGTAATATTGAACAATGATGATGTTATTGAATAAAATTTGATTTGAATTAAGATATTTGTGTTTATTATGTGTTTTAATTATGTAGTAACTTTTTTGTGCCTCAATGCTTTTAAATAACAGTGCTAATCGTTGTGAATTATCATCAGAAATTGAACTCATTTTAGGTGGACCTAGAACCTCAAGGAAAGTTAAGGGTTAGGATCGACCTAAAATGGAATGATCAAGGTAAGGAACAAGTAATGACTAGAAAGTATGCATGTAAGGTATACTTTTGTAATAAAATTTTAGATCAACAAAGAAGCTGTGGTACAGGTGATGGAGAAGGAATCGGAGGCAGAGGTGGTGGAAGCATCACCACTGGGAAGGAACCCAGGAGGGAATTCAAAGAAAGACAGGGTTTTAACCGACGTAGGGGTGCTATGCGACGCAAAGTTCATCAAGCAAATGGTCACAAGTTTATGGCTACCTTCCTGAGGCAACCAACTTTCTGTTCTCACTGCCGTGAATTCATATGGTATGTATTTTAACAAAAATATATTGATAACATTGCTTAGATTCTAATTCACAAGCATATTTTAACACTAATTCAAAACATTTACTAATTTCAACCATTTTATAATATGAAGTGTTACATACTTAATTTGGTGTGTATATTTTAAAAGATGATCAATTAAATTAAATAGTTTGACTTATCTTACATTAGATATAATAGACTTATGCACACCAAATTAATATGGGATTAATATGGGATTAATATGGTTCTTTGGTTCAACATTTAAAAGTGTTGAAGTTGCATGCCTGGGTTTTGGTTTTTTAGAATATACTGTAGTATCATTAAGAAGATATCATTAGGAAAATGGCGTTTTAAAATATATATTTTGTACAATGTACATATATCTTCTTAATAATTAAACTAGTTTAACAATACAGATATATAAGAAATAATTTTTAGTTAGTTTACCAGCACATAATATTTGGAGCAGGGAAGTGAATATTAAACACCTTAGATATATTGACTTTTAAGCTTTCAAACACTCTCTTCTTTCTTGTCTCTTTACAGTAATGTTACATAATATTCTATGTATTTTATTGGAATAGATCATTCAATTAAGAAATAGGCTGCATGCATTGGTTTTGCAAGCATATACTATATCTACTGTTCGGTGATATTTCTAATGAATTAACATGTTATTATGTCTGTAGACAAAATTTCTCTAATATAATAATAAATTATTTTTAAGAAAATACTAGAAATATCTAAGACATAAATAAAAATTGAATAGTAATTTTACCTAATCATTCTTAAAAGACTAGCATAATCATCTAATTATGGTTTATGGCCCAAGAAAGCATACGTATGTGTTTTATGAGGGTATACAAGGAGATGATGTGATGTGTTTTGTCTGTTGTATTTCAGGGGCTTGGGCAAGCAGGGCTATCAGTGTCAAGGTGAGAAGACACATACACGTTATTAACAAATATTATAATTATATATTTGCTTGCTCTACCTTTGTGTGAACATATGTTTATCTAGGTGTGTGTATGTGTACTTAGCTCTTTATAAAAAATCAAAGCATTTAGGAGTAAAAATTCATAATCCAGTTTGAAAACTTTGATGTTTTTAATGTTTTATTTAGCCCATAGCTCAATATCTGATGCTATACTTTCTTTAATGAAACTTGGAAAATAAAACTTAATGTCCATAATACATCAATGGAGGTTTTATTGCAAATTACATTAGCTGTGATTTAATATAGTTATAAGTGGGGATATATTTCATTGCATGTTTCTAAGTAAACTGTAACAAATCATCAGGAGGTTCTAATGGTTGCATTTTATCACATCTTTAAAGTTTATATTCTGTCTTCAATGTTCAAGCTTATATTGTTTTCATGGCAAGACTATCACAACATCCACCAAATTTTATTTATGCTTGTCATTTCAAATCAGTGCGTCTAATCACGCATGCAGCCAGCTTGGGTCTTGCTATGCTAAAAGTTATTTGTATTAAAAAAATGTAAGCATTCAATTAGATTTTATTATGTTTCAGTCTGCACATGTGTAGTTCACAAAAGATGTCACAAGTTGGTTATCACAAAATGCCCAGGCATGAGAGATGAGGTAAGTGTAACTTACTACAGAGTATTATCTTTATATTATTATATATTATATTATATATTATCTTTAGTATTATTTTTATTATCATATGTATTTTGTAAATATCAAGAAACTGAATTTTTTAAACTAATGTTTAAATGATATTGTCTTTCAGTCAAGTCAAGATACAGAAAGTCCACGTTTCAGTATAGATATGCCACACCGTTTCGTTGTTCACAACTACAAGAGATTTACATTTTGTGACCACTGTGGCTCACTGTTGTATGGTTTATTTAGACAAGGTTTACAATGTGAAGGTAAATATCTAATAGAACAAATTTATTATACATAAAATGATTTACATGGATATGTAATACTTGAATCTGATGTTTGTTTATACAGCTTGTAATATAAATGTTCATAAGAGGTGCCAGAAAAATGTAGCAAATAATTGTGGCATTAACACTAAAGCTATGGCTGAGATTTTAAGTACAATGAATATATCACCAGACAAACAGATAAAAACTCCAAAGATTAATTATAGAACAACAACTTGTCAGTCTGGTCAAACACCCACAGCAGTAACAGTCACAGACACATTACCAACGGATAATTCACAGACAATTAAGAAAACTGAAGAAACATCTGTTATCGCTACTGAAAATGCAGTACCTGCTAGTGAAAATGAAGTTAGGAAATTTGGTATCGAGGACTTTAATTTCATAAAAGTTCTTGGTAAAGGTAGTTTCGGGAAGGTGATGCTGGTAGAACGAAAAATTAATCCCGATGAAGTTTACGCTGTAAAAATTTTAAGAAAAGATGTGATCATACAAGACGACGATGTAGATTGCACAATGACGGAAAAGAGGATTTTAACATTGGCAGCGAGACATCCTTTTCTTACAGCTATTCACAGTTGTTTTCAGACAAATGACCGATTATTTTTTGTTATGGAATATGTAAATGGAGGTAAGAATTAATTGAAATATAATTATAAATAAAACGATAGAATATATTCGTTATCTGAATATAAAAAATATTTTGTCTCTTTCAGGTGATTTAATGTTCCATATTCAAAGGGCTCGAAAATTTGATGAAGCAAGAGCACGCTTCTATGCGGCAGAAGTTACACTTGCATTACAGTTTCTTCACAAGCATCATATTATTTATCGAGATCTCAAGTTAGACAATATAATACTCGATCAAGAAGGTCATTGTAAACTAGCAGATTTTGGAATGTGCAAGGAGGGTATTATCGAAGGGAAGACTACTACAACAACATTTTGTGGCACACCCGATTATATCGCACCTGAAATTCTCCAAGAATTGCAATATGGTGCGAGTGTTGATTGGTGGGCACTTGGTGTTTTAATGTACGAAATGATGGCTGGTCAACCGCCTTTCGAAGCAGATAATGAAGATGATTTATTCGAATCAATTCTACGAGACGATGTGCTTTACCCTATCTGGATCTCAAAAGAGGCAGTTTCTATTTTAAAAGGGTTTATGACAAAAAATCCAGCTAAGAGGTTAGGTTGTGTGGTTGCTAATGGTGGTGAGAATGCTATAAAGGTTCACCCATTTTTCCAAGAAATAGATTGGGAAGCACTCGAAGCGCGCAAAGTAAAACCACCAATTAGGCCAAAAACTGTAAGTTCACATTGAATTTTAATAATATGTGTTAAAAAGTAATTGAGAAATATTTCACGATAATTGTGTGCTTCAGAAAAGCAAAAAGGATGTAATGAACTTCGATACGGAGTTTACAAAAGAAGATCCAGTGTTGACACCAGAAGATCCAGACGAAGTGAGCTATATAAACCAAGAAGAATTCCAAGGTTTCTCCTTCGTCAACAAAGACTTCAACCCTGCTAGGTTTGGAGCACAATAAGAAGTAAGAATGCAAACAAATGAAGAGAGTTCAATGTTAATATCATCTTAAACGCTTCTTGCTTGGAAAATTGGCGAGCATGCCAATCTGCAAAGCTGAACATCGGCGTTTTGAAGCTGCTCGGGGTCTCCTTTGTATTTTATCTCCACTGGGGATAATTTTACGTGTCATCGGAAGCAACGTTTAAGCTGTACAAAAAAGTGGTGGAGATCAACAGGAATTTGGAAAATCAATTAGAAACTCCGGTCTGTTTCACGTACAAAAAAAAAGTGATAATTTTCGCAGAGAATTTGATTGCTAACAAGGAAGCGTGGCCTCAGTTTGACAAAAAAGAAATGCGTTTGGATCCAAGTCTCTTAAGGTTTGACAAAATTCTTGCTTTCCTTTGTTTTCTTGAGACAAAGAAAAATGTGATTAAGAGGAAACGTCAGTGGCAGATTTCATTTGTAATGTTGACAGGCAGAAAGATCATGTACTTTGGAAATTAAGTATCGGTTAAGAAACTTAGTACAAAAAATACAGAGCAGAGAGAGAAGGTCATTTTCGATGGCATGATGGTAAAGGTCGCTGGGCGATCTATCATTTTTCTGTTGATATTGATATTCTCGAGAAAGATTCGAATCAAATACCGAATTTTTCAGTAATCTCTTAACCGTATATTTCGTTTCCTCAGAGTTTCTTTGGTAAAATGTCTCTCTAGAACTCCAAAGTTTTCCATCAATGACAAAAAAAAGTACTCGCGCAGGAACAAACACGAGTCTTCGGGATAAGAAACTCATCGACGTGTCAATTTTGCATTGAAATTCAGTTCCATTAAGATATACAAAATTTTAACTGATTTACAGACTCCTGGTTAACCATATATAAAGACTTGGCACTTATTACGCATTTTTTTAAGCGCTTACGTACTTACAGACTTAATTTTCGTTGTAATTCACGAGAATTATTTTTTACTACGACAAGAATACTGGCAAAAATAGAACGGTCGAATTATTGTGATTATTGCTTAAGTCGAGTTTTTAGGTCTTAGCGTAGTGTACCAAATCACTAGTGATCAAGACTGAAACAGAAGCTGGGCTTAACTTTTAGGTAAGCACCAGCTGCAGGCGTAATTATAATTGTCGAATCAATGAAAACCTGTGCATACATAATAGCATCATATAAAATAACTACATAGAGAATCGAGAAGTTATGTTCCAGTTCGAATCGAGATCTCGTGTCTTCGAACGGTCTAAACTTTTCGTC
Source organism: Bombus confusus (assembly GCA_014737475.1). Lineage (NCBI taxonomy): Eukaryota > Metazoa > Arthropoda > Insecta > Hymenoptera > Apidae > Bombus > Bombus confusus. The sequence continues at coordinate 3,763,506 of JACXIV010000045.1, forward strand.
GAGCTTTACCCAGAGGAGCATCTCGCAGCGCTTCTCCGATAGGATTTAAATAACAAACAAAATAATAATAAAATAATCATACAACACTAAAAGAAATCATGCTCGCGTGGTGAAGATCGAGCAGGATACGATCTGACCAGGTGGACATGCCACTTTCATACTTAACATAGAATTTAAAACGATCACAGACGCGACGGATTCCACTGGTGGTTGTTCCGTCAAAGTTAACACAAAATGATATATACGTATATATACACGTATAAATTTAATTTATTTTAACATACGCCTAAAATTGCAATGGACAAAACAGGTCTCGCTATCGGGAACACCGGAGAATATATAAAAGTGATGGTCTCTGGTGAAATTTTCTGGTGTTGCTGTGTGTGTCGAGTCTTTCACAAAGTGTTATAGACAGAGCATATATATATACATATGTATATGCTTTGTAAAGTTACCGCTAAGCGAATTAAGAAAATTGTAAGGAAGTTCACCTAGCGATATCGATGCACTTTCCGGAATCTTCATGCGTGTTGTCTCTAGTTAGGTGTCTTTAAAAGCTTGAAGCAACAACTCGTGTACTTAAATTAGAAAAAGCTGAAAGCTCCTTAGTGTTAAGTGATGAAATAGTCGAGAGCCTTATCCGTACCATAAGAACGCTGAAACGCGTAAAAAAAAAAAGAAAAGAAAGAAACCAGTGAATGTTATATCGAGTTAAGTATCGTTGTCAGCTCCAACGGCTAATAAGGATAAATTAATTCGAGATACATAGGTGAGAGACAAATTTCTCGTATTTTAAGAAGTGAACAGAAAATACTCTAATATTTGGGGCACGTAGTACACCGTTTTGTGCCGTCGAGTTTATACCAAAGATTTCGTTCAGATTTTCCGTAGAAACCTCACAGAACGAATTAACGAGGGTAAGATCGCGAATGAATCACGATCTCATATCGATCCGACTTCAATCTTTGGTGTAAACTTCAATCGTCGTTGATAGTTTTAATGAGAAAAGTTTAATTGATAGATAGTAACGATAGACCATAACAGTTAGTCGATAATATGTTTTAGTGATTATAAATGCAGAAAAAAGGATAACTGCGGTAAAATCGTGCAGTAGTGCAAAGCAAAACTAAAAAAAAAAGAAAAACAGAAAAAAATATTTTAGCGTACTGTCTACCAATGAGCCACTGGACGACAAACACTCAGCCCCAGATTGTATTCGAGTGGCTTATTGGCATGACCAGAAACGCGTTACTCAGTGTCGTGATCATTGTCGTCGTGTCATACTCGTACATTTTTATGGACTCCGTAGATATTTAGGTTCATTTAAAAACAAAAAAAGTCAAAGAAAAAAATTCATTGGTAGAGTACCTTTAAATCACGTGCTGCCCTCTACGTGCTTCGACTCTGTGCAGGACTCGAAGTACGAGAGCCGCGGCACCGACACAATCGAATTGTGAACAAAATGATGTTCTAAGTTACGGCACGTGTCGTGTATCCATCGCACGATCTTAGAAATTAATGATGTACGAGATGAATATTACCATTACAAGGAGAAATCACCTATCGTAAGATATATATACGTACAACGTCGTTTTTATGAAAGCAACGTTGTACTCGCGGCCATTGACACGAAATAATGATCGTTCGCATGTAAATGTAGCTGATCGTATCTTTTTACAGCTTTTGCTTGCATAGCAATAATTATTGACCAGTAAATATAGTATCCTATTGATGTATCGACCGATGAATCGATAATGTTCTACGTGTACTAAATTCAGAGTGCTATATCCTTGTCGTTGGCAAACTGTCATAAAAATTAAATTTATTGTTTACTATACATAATATCTATTTCTTAGAATTTAGTTCCTAGTTTTTAAATGTGTATTAAATTTCATAAATGATCCAATAGGAATTTCTATTGTTTCTAAGAAAGGGAATTGTGTTTAAGATAACTTAAAAAAACTGTCCGATTGACAAGGATCTGTACTTGATTCATCTGCGTTAGTGCACTTATTGTAAATCTAGTCAGAACAAGAATACCCAGAAAAGCTGTCTGGCTCGATGTATCGAGCTACGAAAAAGGATATGTTTAAATTCAAAAGAGTGAAGTTAGTCCGGCCTACGCTTAAAAAAAAGACGGTTGCGTTATTCGAATAAAAAATTACTGCTATACCATGTACCTATCGTTACGCGTAGAGTTACCGCGTAACAAATATCCGTACGTCTAAAAAAAGAAAACAAAAAAAAAAAAAAGAAAGAAAACAGACACTGTATCGTCTAGGCGTAGTAAAGCGAGTTTCTTTTTAGTCTTATGTCCGGTGCATTAGAAAGAAGATTTTCATCACTCCGCGTCGTATTATCGATAGTCATATTGCGATATATCTTTTTCGGTTGTATATATCGTTTTTGTCAGAACGATAGATTCTCGATGGTCGTTGAAAATGGCGCGAATCAGACGAGAGAATGTAACGATTGCCGTCCTAAACACATCGATACGTCGAGCGGGGTTAATCGATTATCCAAAGGTTTCTTTCAACTTTAATTGTATAGAAAGTAAGCCATTGGTGATTTATAAGTACGTTACAATTGTACACCGGTGTACGATTACACCGTACCATAAAATGTTACGAATTCTGATCCGTCGAGATTTAAATGAAAAAGTAATATTCGTTGAAAGACTTATCGAATAATCAAAGTTGAAACCTCATCCATTGCGTGGGAAGAAAGAATATGTTCGAAGGAAAAAACAAATTATCGAAACGTACTGTTCATTACTGTTGTTATTGTTGCAACGATCATCGAGCTGACAAAGATGTAATCTTTTTTTTAAGTTAAATATTGTATGTTTTTTTTTGGTTAAAGAGAACGTGTGGCGTTTCATTTATTCTTATGTTACATTGTTTCGCAGTATTTATGTTTTTCAATATCATACAAGTATTCTTGAGATATCGTACGCGGCCAGGCCACGTTAATAGCTGAATGTTAAGGTTGCTAACTAATTAGCAAAAAGTATATATATATATATTTTTTTAGTTTCTCGTTAAGTACATCAATTTTTTTCAAATATTTTTTATCGGAACTTTTCGTCCTTAGGTTTTATCTTTTTTTTTTTGTATTTACAGCGATCAAATCGGAATAACGTTTTTTTTTTCTACTCAATTTCTACACTTTATATGATTCTCATTTTAGTGCTTTTCTAATGATTGTGTTTCGCAAGATCTAGCTTATATCGTATAACGAATTGTTTATATTTTTTATCGTCATGTAACAGAGGAGAGAAAAAGCCAGAGTATCTTTACGTGTGTGTAAATTACAGAGTTTAACGATTCACGTTGCACAATTTAACGGGTATGTAACTATTAAGATTATAATTTCCGTTGTATATATATATTTCTTTCTATTATCGAAGAGAACTATCGTCATCGATTCCATGGCGTATAAGCAATGTATTTTAAAATCGACTGGGTTAAAAAAAGATAAGAAAGGGGAATGAAATAAGCAAAAATCGGAATACATAAAAAGAACGAAAAAAAAAAGAAGGAATAAAATGTTAAATATGTATAAGTATATGCATACTTATACATATATATAAATAATAAAAATTTACAGTAGCATGTTAGAAATCAATCTGTGGCGGACGATAGTACTCTTGTCAGGCGCCGACACTCTAACCTAACCCCATAAACAATTTTCACCGTGAGATTTTTGTAATCGCTAGTCAATCGTATTAAAATAGGGAAAAAGGAATATTGTGGGGGAGAAAAAAAAAGGAAAAAATTATGCGTTATCGATGAAACGTTCCACTCGCTTCGTTTTAACGAGCTTCGGCTACTGTATGCGTGCACACGTGTACACCGGATGTCACGTGACGCATATTCGTTAAAAAAAACGAGGAAAAACGTTAGTTTGTCGATATATACGCGAGATTATAAGCCAACAGGAGGTAAAACTGCGTATTTTTTTGACGTGTCAAGTTAATGTACGTAAATAGAGAATGAAGTATATAATTTATATATACATATATATATATATATATATATATATATATATATATATGTATATATAAATTATAAATATATATATTATATGTTGCATAAATTAAGATGATAAAAGAGAACTAAAATATTGTTGCAATATAGAGCGCCAAGTAGGGTCACACGTGACTATCAATGGTGGTACCCCTTTCCTTTTTAGGATATAATTTACAGAAATTATATATATAAAGACACACACATACACATAACCATATATATATATATATATATATGAACTATATATATATATATATATATATATATATATATATATGAACAAGAAAAGAATAGAAATGTATATATTTATAAATATATATACGTACCACATAAATATGAAGTATCATATTAGGAATACGTCATATTCTTTATGTTCCTTCAGACCTATGTTAAAATCCGTTATTTTCTTTCTGTTTCAACGATCTTGGTTTGCTTTTCTGTTCATGGGAACGCGGGATGGTTGCTGCAACGATGACGATCTTCTAGAAATCACGGAAGGAAAACAAAAAAAGAAATATGAAGTTACAAAAAAGAAAATAATTAAGAAAAAAGGGACCAAAGTCGCTGAAAACGGACGAACATCGTGGATTTTATCTTGGGTCTGAAAGATATCGGGAATGCCATACAAAAATGAACAAAATGAATAAAAAAAAATATGAAAGAAAACGACAGCAAAAAAAAAAATGATGGTACCAAGATCATAAACTCTGTAATGTCGTAAACTAAATATTGTCTGTGCACAATGTTGGGTAAAGATATTCTAAAAATGGAATGACAGCAAGATGCTTCGTGAAAGCCTTTTGAAACTCGCGATCAATCACCGGCTCCTCTTTCGTGTGTGTTAAGCAATCGTCATATCTGATATAACTTTGTAATAATAATAGTACTATTATTAATAATAGAGCTGTAAAATCGTGTGAACATAAGTCTAGGAACAGGACAGAATAGAAATTACGTCGGAAATACAAGAGAAACGGGTTCTCTGATTGTACCAAGAGACAGCCGGTAACAGCTGTTATTCGAGTAAATCGTGAACGATTAGCGCTTCGATCGAATTCTCAACGCCTCACAAAACTGTACTTTCTACGCGTATATAAGTGTAAGCATGGAACTACGTACTCACGCAACATCACATATTCGGCAATGTAATATTTTTAAATTTGACCAAAGATGTAGGTATTTCAGTTCACGCAAAGCAAAATGAAAATGAGAGATGGTCTATGCGTTTGAATTACTTAACACTGTTTCATGGAACACGCGAGGAACATATTCGACAGTGTGAAGGCCCGTTTTTAGATAAATTCGTTAACCCCCGGTGGCACAAAAAGTCTGCTTTCACAAATGAACGAGCAATCAGCCAAAGGCTGGAGACAAATTTACTTCCTCAAAAGGTACATACATAATCGAGAGAGTTTTGTCCTCTGACGAAAGTAGCCGTCCGTATGATTGGAAAGCGAAAAAAGAAAAAGTGAAAACGAGGAGGAAACGAGCGCAGGCAGGATCGAGAATTTCGATGCGCGAAGGAGTTAGCAATCGCTGTGTTATAATTGTATTAAAAGAAATGTGTCGTTGAATTTTCATAGCGAGCGTACCTACATATATGTATATGTTGACCGTATCATTATCGTTACCGATCGTAGAATTTATGAAAGCTCTCTGAGTGTGTCCTTTCGTTGCCTGAATCGCTATCCTTCCTCTTCACACGACTTTTATACGTCGCGCCGACCATCAAAACTCTCTCTTTCCTCTTTTTCGATATTTACAATCAAAAGCTCTTCTTTTTTACTTCTCTTTTCATTTTTGAAATATTTTGCTCACTTTTCTTTAGAATGTATTGTATGTCATTGTAAAGCTAAGCGTGCGTGCGATATGTACATAAATGTAACGATACACATACGCATACATTATAGTGAAACGAATTGTATTCGTGCACAATGATGCATCGTACATGTGACACTGTGCGGGAAGAAGCGATTTTTTTTAGAGAAATTATTATCAAACATTTTCTTTTGTCTGATTCTTGTAAAAGTAGATTTACTTTCTAGATTTTTCTATGAAGTAACTATTAAGTTTAAATCATCTGTAGGTAGAAGGAAGAAAGATACGGATGCAAAAGATGCATTGCTTCTTTTTGTACAGTGTTTTACATTAGTTAATATGTGTTTCGTTGAAACTGGAAGAGCGACATTATTTTCCTTCCAACTTGAATTGAATCTTGTATTTTATTTTATTTACGATTTGCGCACAAATGTAAGAAATAATGCATTAGATCGACCAACGCCCAGTGTGATGCACACAAGCTGTTTAAACGTACAATTAGGGAACAAACATTTATTTTTTTATATGTACCCCAGCTGGTCGTTCGTCGCGCGATTTTACGCGCGTGATTGACGATTGAATACCTCATATAGGTCAAAACATTATTTCGCGTGTTGTATCTCCTCGCACAAAAAGAAATTTATATATCAGCGTCTGTAAGTTTTCTTGTTAGAGTCTATAGAATTCCAGAATGTACACAATTGCAATCCTAAAAAGTTACGTTTTACAGTAATGTTATTAAGAATAGAAAGTCTAATTAACACGTTGCAATTAACACCTTGTGAACTAACAACACACGTTGCTCTTGTTATTACAAATATTATCGACATCCAACCATTCTACCATTTATCATTATAAAGTAATATTAATTTTTATCATAAAGAGAAATATTATTTAAGGAATTAAAATCGTTAAAAAAAAAAAAAAAAAAAAAAAAAACAGCAGAAATGAACGCGTGGTAGTGCACAAAGTGTTAAGCGTTTTGATTGCCAGCATCGATGCTTCAGAGCGAAAAATCGTTGTTATTTTGATTAGAACCGCGATCGATCTGTCTAATCGAAATATATGAACACGGAAAACATTAAAACAAAAAAAGATAAGAAAACGCCAAGTCTCCGAGACGATGACGACTCATCGAGAATCGAAGTTCTACACGTCCAGTCGCAGTTTCTTTTTAATGAGATTTATTGCGTTGTTGACCGTGCTAATTCTATCTGACTTAAGCCTATTTCCATGTTGAAGACGCACCAGTGATTGTTGTCGAGCTGAAAAGTCCGAAGTCTAATTTATAAATGTGATAGAAAAGCGCGCGAGCAGGGAATTCGCGAAATCGGCTTTGGAAACAGTTCTCTAATCAAATTATTAATTAATTTCATCCAGAATTATGTATTGTCTTTATGAGTTGCAAAGTGGATTGAGATTTGTGAATCTTTTTATCTTTTGATAAGTAACATTTTTATGCGTATATTGAGAATTGTTCTTCCTTATCGATAGAGCATCTTACATATCCGCTTTGTAATTACATATAAAGTTCATTGTACAAATATTTGTTACTCGTTTTGTGGTTGTTTTTTCGTCGACAAGTTTGTTAAACTGATCGTTCATCGATCGTTTGAACATACGATACAAAAGAGTCGAATAGCGGAACCGGGAAATACATCCTGCTGTTTAAAAGCTCGTTAAAAGGAAGTTCCCTGCTCATGCGCGGACAGAGCTGTATTAGCGATCGTTATAAATGAGCATTATTTATTTCTCGATTGTATTTATATATCGTTAATCGTAGTGAGTCTTAATAGTGATTTACGGAAGTGTTATTATCTGGTGCTGAATATTAATATATATCTGTCGATGTATTGATAGCTCGAATCGAGGTATCGTTAAGGAGTTACAATTGAAACAAGGAGAAATTAGGATATTTGAATTAGTTGTCGAGTAAATAATTCTTGAAAAATAATTTTACTTAACTCGGTAATACAAAGATTTCACGATATGGGTTACTTGTTACTCGTTGCTTGGGGAGTGGTAATTTCGTGTGCAAAAATTGCTACTGCCGATTAGCGTAATCAAGTTAGCTCGATTTCGACCGTATTACCGTGGTAATTAAAGATATTTCATTTATTGATCGATTATCTCTTCGATATTATAGATGATCCTTACGGTTTGCTGTACAAAAGAAAGGAAAAAGGAAACTTAGTATAGTCGTTACCGTAGGAATTCTCCTTATTTGTATAACGATGCTTAACATCTTCGATTGATTCTTGATTCGATCTAGAAACACATCGGACGTTATACGCGATTATTACTCCGTAGCTGATGATTCGTTATGTGCGTATTGTAAATTCGAACGATTGTGAATGTATTTTACTTGCGTTTGCACGAGTCCTACGCTATTTCCCTCGATTTTAGTTTTCTTTTCTATTTCTTTATCGAAGCATTCCCAAGACGAATCTCGTAAGCACTTCTTCGTAGAAGTAGTAGAAAACACATTTACCGACCGGCATTTAAAATACGTGTATTCCGATATATTAAAATATTTCAACGGGATATTTTAATATACATCGAGGGGTGTTTAAAGTGGACACACTTATAAACGATGAAATATTGCAGAAACACACACACGTACAATATATATGCATGCAAAAAATTGAACGCAATGAAGAAAGTGTGTGTTGTTGAAATTAATTGAGTTGTTAATTTCGTGCAAATGAGTCAGAAATACATTACCAGTCTCGTTGAAAAAGATCTGCTTCTCGTCCTAAAATGGGAACGAGAACGCGTGACGAGAGGGCAACGTTGTATGAAAAAACGCTTTCGGTGTTTTGTGACAAACAGTGAGTCCTATATGAGGCTATATAGTATAATAAGCAAAAACCCTTTGCACTCGATGTTTCTTTCGATGTATGTTACGTAATCAAATCGGATTATTGAAATATAAAAAGTAATTTTGAAACGATATCGATCGAATGTTTATTTTTTAATAGTTTCTAAAATACGACTGGTTAAGTCTATAATAAATGGAGGATATTAGGAATTAAATTTATTACGGTTTACGGTATAACCTGTTCTTTGTTAAATCGCTTTATTTGTTTGGTTAATTTTTTGGTCCTTCTTATGTATTATATTCATGAATAGCATGGTATAGTAATGAAGGAATTCCTTAAGTTCTAACCGTACACATATACTTGATCATCGCGATTATACTCGAGGTCGATGCCAACCAGATGCTGTTCCAACAAAATTGATTATCATGAACTCGCAACTACTCAAAGTATGGCCTTCGATCCTTGGCAGTGACCGGAAATATTTCGTGGCCTCGACCAATATTTCCAGAAATACCGATTCAAGGTCTTGCTGCGAAAAAGCAACGTTGAACTATCAGAATTACGTCATGTATAAGGTGACATTATAAGTGGTCCCATCTAGCGTATATTTCTCTTTTTAAAACTGAAGAAAGATCATCATATAGACACAGATCGAGAAATTTGTAGAAATGAATCTTACATAATAATTTCTTTCATTCGCTAGATCTTATAATGAACAATTTACTTTGAGCTTAACAACTTCTGGACTTTCATATTTCCCATACGATTGATTAATCACGATCGATATAAAAGAACATCCACAATTTTTTTCTAACCTATATACACTCTGAAATCGATAAGTTTTTCGATCGATTTTAAGTTTCAAGATCGACTAACAAATCCATAACTTATTACGTAACGTGTTTAAAATGGTTCCTTTTTTGTGATCGAGTGGAAAGGGTTAACAACTGTGTAAAACAAAAAGTACCTCTATTTTTCTTTTTCGTTGTAAAATATTTTCAAGTACTATAACACCTGTTTGATATTGCGAGCACCCGATGAAACGTATCCAAGTTATTTTGCCAAGTCTATCTCGTATTTGTTGAGAAACTATGCAGGTAAGAGAATCTTTGTTTTTGACGTGAAGAAAGTATTTTTACTATATAGTTGGGAGAACTAGGAAACCGGATGCGATTCAAAAGATTGCGTATTATGAACACTGTTGCGTGCACGTGTCGAATATTAGTTTGAAGGAGTGAATGAACGATTTACGAGGCAAAAAGAGACAAAAGAAAAAATGGAAGAAATAAGAGTTGCACATCCTGTTGATCATGTATTTTTTAAAGTTAGTATTGAAATATGCCTATATTCCTATGGAATCGATGAATAACTCTATAATTTTAATGACAAAAATGGAGTAAAATAAAATATTAAATAAAAACTATATCGATCAGGAAAAGATCTTATATTTCATCAAAATTAAATAATTTCATTTTTGTCATTATAATTTAATCTATGCAATAGCAAAAATTTTCCTTCTCCTTTTCCTAAAAATTTCTGTTTAAATAATGCATATTTTCATTCATAATATTCTAACTTAATTTCGTTACAGGTGCCAAAAAATATTACAGGAAATATAGAACTGCATAAATAATAGTAAAAGAAAAAATACAAAAAAACTGATATAATTCTTATATGCTCCAACATTGATTTTATCTTGGCCAAAATGCATCCATTTTGATATCATATTTTTGTAAATAATGATTTAATATCATTCTTTATTGAACAGGGATTTTATTACTTATTACCCAAAATTTTAATGAAACAATTTACATACAGATACGCATTGTAAATTATTGAAACTTCGATTTTGATCCATTATGGCAAAGATAAAAATAAGATGAAAGCGAAAAAGTTCAAATCATTTTAAGGCCACTTTTGCACGTGTCTGTAGAAGTGCGTCTTTTAAAGACAAATTTTTTGACAGCTCCATCTGCCATACTTTGTTGAAACATGCGTCCATTCCAGTTCCAGTCTAAAAAGAGTTAACGTATTACTTCCGTCAATGTTGCGGCACATTTAACGCGTTTAGAAACGTGGGAAGAAGGTCTCAAAAGGAGAAAAAATGCAATTTTAATGGGTACAAACCAAATGACCGAAAATGGTGCGTGCAAACATAAGAACGCTATTAAATGTAAGGATTTATGTTTATCATTTTCTTCCTTTCCATTTGTCCTAATTTTTATTTTTGAAAGCTATTTAATTTATCATATCTGAAAAAAAACACATTTATGTATGAACGATTGCCTTTGTGCTTGCTGTGTTTGCCTTGTCATAATCAGAAATCAAATAGGTTTAACTGATCGAATACAAATATATGTCTATATATATTAACGGAGAGTTTATCGGTTGCAAATACATGGGCAATCGTGAACCGAAGCAAGTTCTGTTACTTGTCTGATTATTCTATACAAAATAAATAAAAAATGTATATATACATCAGAAACGGTAGTTTTAATTATGTAGATTACAACCTATTCAAGAAATTCTATTGAAACATCTAAAATTTTATTAAGCTCAATTATCAATCCAACATAATTCATGTATATTTTTTATGCCGATTTGTGTTGTAACCGTATAATTATTACCCATTGTATTTTTATAATATTTCAATTAATCTGATTTTTAATAACTTGAGTAATTCAATAATCATTCATCAAACAATTATTATTGAAGAAACAGAAATTCCTGTTATTTGCAATATTAAAGCTTTGCTTTCTTTTATTGTATCCTTATACATAGCTCGAGTATATTAATAATCTATATATATATATATCTATCTATATATATATATCTATATATCTATATATATATCTATATATCTATATATATATCTATATATATATATATATATATATTTATATATTTATTTTTATGTTCATATATATATATATTTATATTTATATAATAGTATGTATATTTCGTCACATGTAGGCGTGTAACTCTCCCCATCTTTCTCTTTGTACGTGTATTTTCTTCGAGTTTACAACAGTCTGTCGTGTCGCATGTGTAACTGAGAGTGTAATTCACGGTGTGCGTATCGTCTATGCGTGTCTATTTATATATACGTATATACAGTGTCGATTGTTCTTAAATATTTCAATATAACATCATCAACCAATAATTTATTTCGCTTAAGCTACACATACAGGGGATCGCGTACTTCTCTCCCTGTTTCTTTTTTTCCTTTTAAGTATCATGCATGCGTCGCAAAAATCACATCCTCGTTTCGTAACGTTCTCTTCACACATTCGCATCATCTTTTATTCTTTCTCTCTCTCACACACACACGCACACGTGCTCACCTTCTTCTATCCTTTTCCTCCTTTCCCCGCTCTTTTTTTTTCTTTTTTTTCTTTTTTTAATTAGTTAACACGAAGTCTCACTCGTTAAACAGCTCTCGAAGACTAAGGACACCCAAAGCGGATCACAGTCTGTCTCTGCACTCGTAGAATCTTAGCCAAACTCCCGGAAAGGAAATTCGAATAAATACAGATTATAGAGGATACACTAACTTCTCGTTTCGTCACGACGAATTCTCGATCTTTCACAATTCACGATAATTTATGCAGTTGATCCTTAAATACGCATTACATAATGTCTGCAATATCTTATAATAGATAATTAAGTCTGATCGCACTGTAATTGGTTTTGCAGCCAATTTTTAAATGGCGCATTTATCGGGGGAAATTACTAACAGTCTTTCTTCGCAACTGGACAAAGTTATAGCTTTAAAACAGTAAATGTTAGAAAAAAATGTTACTATACAAAATAAAAATTGGACGATCGAATAGCTATGGTGAAATTATAAGTTTAACCTTAAAATTTTATTACATTATAGTTAATATATCTTTTAAATTAATTCATCTTCAGACACAAGTACATTTTAGTATCTATTTTTTGGAAAATAAGAAACATATTGATCGATGTATATTAAAAAAATACTTTAATTTCAAGGAATAAAGGTGATTCTGAATTCTAAAATTACTTCTACCTCCACTTCCAGTGCAGCATGTACTAAGTGATGCATTAATTAAAAATCTAATTGTACCTAATGAAATCTTTGTTTATCGTTTATCATTTTAAATCTATGAATTCGTCTCAATTTTGTAAGTGTATGTGAACAGTTAACGCGTAAATAAGGATCTGACAATGATTCGAGTCTTCGTGACGAAATCTTGGTCCAAATAAACTCAGGATATTTTTTTGAGAACTCCAGTGTTCGACAGAAGATTCTTGGAGGTAATTTCTCGTTTATGTTTACATTAACCCTTTCTTGACTGTGTCCCGTAAAAAGTGTATATCTCTTTTTCTGTAGTACTGGACTTCGTAATTATTACTCGAGCAATGGCAATTGCTTGTTATTAAAAAGAGTAATATGTATTAGCGAAAAACTAGTAGTATTTCTACATTACAAACTGTAAACGGTGTAGAGATCTGAAAGAGTTTCGATTCTTTATATTAGTCCTGTCACTACATTATTAAAAATTATTTTGAAAGGGTTAAATTACAATTAGATAATATCGTTTCTGTATATAAGTGAGCTGTAAATCTAACTTTACGTGGAAATGTGATCACTGAACACTGGAGAATTTTGCTTGAAACCTATTGTTATTATTTTTAGTTTAAAGTTTAAACATTTTTTTCTTCTTTGTTTAATATTTACACGTCAAGATATCGAGCGATTTTTTTGGATTAATGAAAGAAATTTCTTTGGACGCAATTTCGTGGCAATTTTCGATCGATGCGATCGCGCCGGAATCACGGATTCTTCGTTAAACTTCCGCGTGAACGATTTCTTCCATTATACTTGATTTTAACTCCGTAATTATAACTTTTACGAGAAAAGGGATGATAGCACGAAAGGATTGTCTATAAAATGAATGTTGGATTATCATTCGACTTTCATCTTCGAACTTGTTCGAATACGTCTGAAATACGAGTCAAAGAAACTTGTCTTTATCATCCTTTTCCAAGATGTCGTTCATAGAGTAGTGTTTCGTTAATTGGCCAGATGTCGTTTTGTTTGACCATTTCATGAGAGCGGTATGTTCTTAGGAAATCTCATGTGTCTTTCATTTCTATTGAAATCCAATGTTATACAAATGACCTGACACGTTTATTTATTTTATATGTGTAACAGCTGATGGTCATAATGTCGGCCACTTAACGAAGCAAACTCTATGGTCAGTTAACGAGGCACCACGATATCTTTGTATTATTAATTAATATACGACGAGTAAAATTTTACGTGAAATATTGCGTCTAAATATAATACGTATATAATCGTATTTAAATTTTGCGCAAGATTAACATTTGAAACATTAACATCGACTGCAATATTATGGAATCTTGTATAGTATTGTATCGTTGAATAGAGTGATTAACAAGAGAGACAGAATTGAAAGTATAAAATCAATAAATTGGTCGTTTCTGAGATAAATTAAAATAGATATAAAAACTGTCCAATCACTCTTCGTCGAACGATACAAAAAATGATATGCCAAAAATGTAATACCATTGATCGCATTAAAATTTAACGATTGATTCGATAATCATCGACTTTCTTAATCTTGTGTCATATTATTCTGCAAAAAACACTGTATAAAAAACATTGACAATCGCTCGTAAAAAAAGCAACGACAATTACGGACAAAATAGAAATACAAGTCTTCGACAGCTTTCTAGTTACTTGTTTTTTTGTAAATCGTAAAATGGCAGTTATTTGTTGATCCATTCGCTAATCTACTCTCTCCGCGGCAGCAGCTATTTTGTTGTAACGTCTCTCGAGCTCTAAGCTAATTGAATAAATACTGGAAGAAAGAAGTATTTCTAGGCTAGTGCTGTCTCGTCGCGACGAGACTTTATTCGTCGCCTGATAGGCCTTGCCGATAAAGCATTAATAACTATAGAGACATTTTCTCCCTACAACCTGATACTGAAACTATATTATTTAATTCGCATTAATTAAATAATAAATTCGATTTCCAATGAATAGAGATATCAAAAGAATATAAAAACGAATTAACGAATAAGTAATATAGAATTATGCAAATTGAAATGAATTAAAATTATAGTTGAAATTAAATTAAACATATGTTAAATAAGTATAATAAAGAAAAAAAAGATGT